>WBNM01006890.1:21862-37646 GCA_013399055.1 Ramphastos sulfuratus | reverse complement strand
TCAGGTCCAGGTAGATGCCATCAGTTGCCCTTCCCTTGTCCACTGTCGCTGTGACTTCATCATAAAAAGCCACTAAATTTGTCAGGCAAGATCTGCCCTTGGTGCAGCCATTGCTGGGTACCACCAATCACCTCTGCTTTGTTTTCCATTTGCCTTAGCAGAGCTTTCAGCAGGATCTGCTCCATGATCTTGCCAGGCACAGAGGTGAGACTGACTGCTCTGTAGCTCTGCATCTCTCAGCACAAGAAGGACATTGAGGTGCTGAAGCAAGTCCAGAGAAGGGTAACAAAGCTGGGGAAAGGTCTGAAGAACAAGCCTGGAAAGGAGCAGCTGTTGGGACTGGAGTTGTGCAGCCTAGAGAAAAGGAGGCTGAGGGGAGACCTTCTGGCTCTCTACAGCTCCCTGAAAGGTTGGAGTGGGGTGGGGGTTGGTCTCTTCTCCCAACGAAGAAGTGACCGGAATAGAGGAAGTGGCCTCAGGTTGCCCGGGGAGGTTTAGGTTGGTCACGAGGAACAATTTCTTCCGCAAAAGGATTGCCAAGGCCTGTACCAGGCTGCCCAGGGCAGTGGTGGAGTCCCCATCCCAGGAGGGCTTTGAAAGCCACGGAGATGTGGTGCTGAGGGACATGGTTTAGTGGTGACCTGGCAGGGCTGGGTTAATGGTTTGGACATGACGATCTTAAAGGTCTCTTTGAACCAAAATGATTCTGTGATTCTGTTTTAAGTAAAACAACCAACACTGTCCGTCCCACTCAGAAAAAGGCAGTGATCAGGTCTCCAAGGGCCAGGCACAGCAGCCCCGTGCAGCAGAGCGTTTGCAGTGTGCAGTGCACTCCTAACTGCCCTGACTGTCAAGGTGCCAGAGGAAGACCTCGGAGCTCTATCATGTGGTGGGGGTAATGCAGCAGATTAGCAAATTACTCTTCCATTTGCTGGTTATTTGTTCAGGTAGAGGCACAGACACCAATGGAAGAGTCCACCATGCACACTGAGACTTTCTTGTGGCCAGCAGTTTTTCCAGTGTGACCACCGTGGCTGATCTGCTGGTTCCCATGGTTGCCCTGTCTCACAGGGAGGGAGAGACACGAGACTATCACACAGTGTTGTGTCTAGCCACCAAGATGTCACAGCTCTGCGGGTGCTGCATGGCAGCTGCTTCCTTTTGGTTCATACAAGGAAGCTTAATCTCTAGCATTTATGGATTTGCAATGGGTTAAAGAACACAAAAAATGTACTTTCTAATCAGACATTTGAATGCTTCATCCTGGTTAAAGCCAGGATGAAGCAACTTGTCCAGTTTAATTTCATCTGCAGCCTTAAGAAAACAAAGAGTTTACAATTAAAAGGGTTTTATTAAAAATCACTGCCCTATCAAAGATAAACTTCTCATCTCCACAAGGTCATAACTGGTATTTATCTCCCCATGAGAATACCTGGATTTTAAAATGTTCATCTTTCCCATAAAACAACTGGGTATGAACCTCAAACAAACTCCTTACAGCCTCTTTGGTGCTTTTCTCTGCTTTTCCTCCTTTCTGGAGAGTTCTGCTCATGTTTTCCTTCTGCTAGTACATGACCTCAGTAACATCATCCCCAGAGACTACCAATTTTATCATAACTCTGTTCCCCCCCCCCCCATTTTTCTTTTTCTTCTGGCCACAGCAGACAATCTCCCAGCAGATAAGCCACGGCAGAAAAAATACATACTTCTTGTCTTCCAGTGCACTTATTTTCCATCCACTAAAGCTTTAAGAATGCCCTGCAGATATTTCCTCATTTCTTGGTCCCTGCCAGGACACCCTGCAGATGCTTGTTTTTAGCCCAGCCTCGCTTACTCCAAACTTTCCACTCCCTCAGTTGCCTGTGCTTTATTCTCACCTCTGCCTTCCAGCAAAGCCAGCCTGTGGATGGCTCACACAATCGAGAGACTCCAACAAAAAAAAAAAAATATCCTGTAAAAGCAGCTGCCTGCCTAGCATAATAGCTAAAGGCTAAATCCATCAAAATTACCCCCCTGGGCAGCCCCAGCAGAGATGTTTGCTACTCACTTTCTAGGCTACATATGGCTTGACTTGTGGTTCTCATTTTAACTCAAAACAATTTCCTTTTTTCACATTCAAGTGGTTTTTTCAAGTGTAAGAAGGCCCTCAACTCCCTGTCCTGATACCAGCTAGAAAACCAACAGCATCCTGGGCTGGTCTTCAGCAGTATGGCCAGCAGATGGAGGGATGGGATTCTGCCCCTCTAACTCTGCTCTGCTGAGACCCCAGCTCTGGGGTCCTCAGCACAGCAGAGACCTAGATCTGTTGGAGCAGGGCCAGAGGAGGCCACAGCAACAACAGGAGGGCTGGAATCCTTCTGCTGTGAGACCAGGTTGAGAGAGTTGAGGCTGTTCTGCCTGCAGAAGAGAAGGCTCCAGGGAGACTTCTCCTGAAGGGTCTACAGGAGAGCTGGGGAGGGACTTTTGACAAAGGCATGGAGCGACAGGACAAGGGGTGATGGCTATGAACTGCAAGAAGCTGAATTCAGATCATACATTAGGAAGAAACTCTTCCCCATGAGCGTGGTGAGGCACTGGAATGGGTTGCCCAGAGCTGTGGAGGCTCCAAGTCTGGAAGTGTTCAAAGCCAGGCTGGATGGGGCCTTGAGCAACCTGGTCTAGTGGGAGGTGTTCCTGTCCATAACAGGGGGATAGAACTAGATGGTCTTCAAGGTCCCTTCTAACCCAAACCATTCTGTGATTCTACGAAATTCCAAAGCAGTTTGTATGACTTGGCACATGCAGTGACTCTGCTTTTCTGAAATGAGCATCATCACTGAACAAAGGCCCAGCCTTGACATCACACTGCTTGGAGGAAGCCAAGAGTCCAAGTCTTACAAACACAGAAATCTCAGTGGTCTCCCTTAATGCCAGATGGAAATACCCAGCTGGGAGCTGCCATGAGCTGGCATTGCCAAGCTGCTCTGAACCCTTGCAATGTAGCACCGTGGAACCCCAAATTCTGCTGCAGGCAGAAAAACATTGGGAAGCATTAGCATGAGAGTATTTGAGAGAATCATTCTCTCCATTATAAATCTCTCACATGGCAAAAAGGATTTCTAGAAAGCGAGCCCTATGTGCTGGAGTTTATAAAACTTCAAAGGGAATGTGGTATGATAACACTTAGCACTTCTAGGTACCACTTTCCATCTTCAAAGTATAGGCGAATCATTAACTAATTAATCTTCAAAAGCAGAGCACAGTCAGTGAGGAAAAAAAAAAAAAGGAACTACTGAACATAACTGCACATTATAAAAGAGCTTCTTAAAGTCCTCTTCTTTATCATTGCATTTACTGAGCTGCAGACCTCGTGGTTCTCACCCCACACAAGAAGCAAAGTTTAATTCTCTGTGCAACATACACTGCAGTTCCCTGACAAGTAGCTCCTCCATCAAATAGAACCACCATGAAGATCCTTTAGCACTCTGCGGAAACAACAGCAGCAAGTGAATGGGTTTACTTGACACAAAGACATTCTCTTAACTTTCCAGCCCTTCAATGCAGCCCAGGATTTTCTGAGTCAATCTGTATTCTGGCTCAGGCGTCTGCCCCACGAAGAAAAGGCTCTGCAGCCCCAACCCAATTAAAATTCTGCTGGTGGCACAAGCCAGGATGGAGCCCAGCTAGCTCCCTGAGAGACCTTTTGACTCTGGAGGGGAAAGAAGTAAAAAAAAAACCTTTCCTTTTAAGGAATGAGCTCAGCTGCTTTGATTAAAATGATCTGGAATAAGAGAATTAACTCTTCTGCTCAAATACTTCTTTTGGTACCTGAAGAGGCCCTACAAGAAAGCTGGGGAGGGACTTTTTACAAGGGCTTGTAGTGACAGGATGAGGGGGAATGGATTGAGGCTGAAGGAGGGGAGATTTAGGCTGGAGATTAGAAAGAAATTCCTTACAGTGAGGGTGGCAAGACACTGAAATAGGTTATCCAGGGAGGCTGTGCATGCTCCCTCCCCTGAGGTGCTCAAGACTTTCAGTAACTGCCTTGAGCAATCTGTTCTAGTGGGAGCCCATGGCAGGGTTGATCCTGAAGGTCACTTCCAACCCATTCTGTGATTTTAGCTCACTCTAACTATCAAAGTTCAGCAATACAAGGAACACAAGCAAGGCACTCCATATTCTGAATTACAGACACCTCAAAGAAGGCACAGACAGAATTTATTGAGTGACTTGGTACCATCTCTGCCTATTGCTGGGGAACAGCACTCTGCTAAAGCTGCCTGAGTCAAAGCAGACATTTCGACACTCTGAAGGATGAGAAGAAGAAAGATTTACTGGTTCCTTGTTTATTTAAAAAGAATAAAAGACCAAAGGAATCTGATAACATAATGCACTGGCTCTGGATAAGATTTTGTCATCTAACACATAAAGATCTACTCATACCAGTGAGGACAGATATCTTAATCTAACTAACCAAAAGCTGTGATTCTAGCTGAAGAATAAAGACTCTTTCCTTGTCTAGTTTGTAGTAATGGCTAAAAATAATCCAAATGGAAAACTCAAACTGTAATAAAACAAACCCTTCCTAAGACATGAAGAAAATGCAATCATCCAATATCTAGAAAGAAAGAAGCATTATTTTTAAGGGCTGTTCTTTCTTCTTCCTCTCTTCCCTAAGAGGAACACTTACTTTCTCTACCACCATGCTCCAGCAGGACACTGCCAATATAGCCCTGCACTTCTCAAAGCTCAGGAGCTGTAAGTACCCTTCTTAACATCACCTCCAGACTAGAGGCTGAGGTTGTTGTCCACACTGTGGCCTCTTTCAGGCTCTGTCCCTGTGGCTTGCCTGGAGCCTGCGGTGGGAATTCCATTCCCTTCCAACACCTAAACCTCACCACTCTGATCCCACTTTCTTACCCTCTGTGCAGAGCAGGCCAAGAGCAACATCTAAAACATTGAGACTGAGTCTGAACTAAGCAGAGCTTAAATTTATGTTTTGCTGAGAGTTTTTTATAGGCTGGATCATTTTAGCAGCAAAACTCATGTGGGAAAAGGGATATGCTCATGGGATTTATTTTGGTCTGTGTAAAGACTGAAATGATCAACCCAACCCATTCAGGAACATGACATGGGTGACAGACAGGCCAGGCTGATGATGGAAACTCTGAGCAAAAGGGAGTACTTGAGCTCCTGCTTCTGGGCTGGGGGAGGAGAGGGCTTCCAAATCCGTGAGACGTCCCAGCTACGGAAGGGTGTAGAGCAGAATGCCTGTAAAGATTGTCTCAGGGAACTGGGATTTAGCCTGGAGAAAAGCAGACTAAGGGGAGAGCTTCCAGCTCTCCGCAACTCCCTGAAAAGAAGATGGAGCCAGGTAGCGGTCGGTCTCTTCTCACAAGTAACAAGAGACAGGACAAGGGGAAACAGCCTCAAGTTATGTCAGGAGAGGTTCAGGTTGGACATTAGGAGACGTCTTCCCCACAAGGGTTGACAAGGCCTGGCCCAGGCTGCTCAAGGCAGTGCTGGGGTCCCCATTCCTGGAGGCATCAAAAAGCTGTGAAGATGTGGTGCTGAGTGACATGGCTTGGTGGTGACCTAGCAGCGCTGGTCAGTGGTTGGACTCAATGATCTTAAAGTTCTCTTCCAACAGAGACAGTACTAACGGGCTGATGCACTCAGAGGGAAAGGCAATGAGACATGAATTTTGTAAAGTTGTGGCTCCTGCCTCTGCAACTAAACAAGCAAAGCAAGGCAGCAGAAAAAAAAACCCAACAAAACATTAAAAAAAGTCAAACCACTCAGATGTATCAGCAATTCTCACTTTCTGAGAGCAGAAAAATAATTCAGGCTAAACCCAAAGCCTGACAGGTACCCCTGGCTAGAGCTACATGAGGACATTTTCTAGAGAAGTAAGAAAAATAAGAGCTTAGAGGAACTTTGTTCTGTTTGATCTTTATCCTCTTACAAAGGTGGTTTTGGTTTAGCACTGAGTACAGATATTGATTTATAAAGAAACAGCCCTGTGCAAAGTGCTCTGGCCTCAACATATGGTCTAAGGTAAGCAGTTTCAGAGAACTAGGTCACTGTAGAAATAAGAGGTGACACCAAGGAAGAGATTCTAAAAGCCATTCCTGTCCCAACAGCCCTGTTCACATCACAAAGGTGCTGGTGCACTGAGAAACTTCCACCCTTCTGACCAGAAGTGCCTCCCAGTCTGTTCACATCCCCAGGCTGTCCCGAGCCATCTATTGCCTTAGACCATGAATTCCTCTGGGCAGAGACTGGGTTTGGCACAACTGGTCACAGCCCACGTAACAAGAGCTACGGACACCACCATCACAATAATCTTCACCCACAGAAACAAACAGCCTCCTGTCCCTGAGCCTTCCTACATCCACTTTGTTCCAAACCCCAAATACTGCTGCACTGATACAGGCAAAGTGCTTTGGATGTGGGTGATGCCCATCTCCACAGCAGCGTTATTCTGCTCTCCCCTCTCCTGCTCTGCGGCCGAGGCGGTGCAGCTCACGTGGCTGAGATGCTCTCAGGTGAGGACCAGGGAAGGGAAGATGGGCAGCATCATCTCACAGACTTCAGAACAATTTTCACAAGTGGAAACTAATGGCATTGCTTGTGGCTCACCTACAGAGAACTTTACTGCTTTTTTTCACAAAATCATAGAAGTATTAAGGTTGGAATAGACCTTTAAGATCTTTGAGTCCAGCCCTAGCCAAGCTACCATGGCCACTGAACTGCATCCTGAAGCACCACATCTACAGGCTTCCTGAACACCTCTGGGGATGGGGACTCCACCACCTCCCTGGGCAGCCTGTGCCAGTGCCTGACCACTCTTGCAGGAAACAAATTGTTCCTAACATTCAACCTAAGCCTCGCCTGACACAATTTAAGGCCATTTCCTCTTGCCCTATTACTAGTGACTTTTACTAGGTGTGTATCCACTATCAACTCTTGTTCCTCAAATAAACCTATTTCCATCTCATTTTTCTGCATCAATCCACTCCTTCCATTCCATTTCTCTCTTAGAGGCTTTTTCTCACCAATAAAAAACTGCCCCTAAAGGCTGTGTTTCTGAGAGCTGCCAACAGGACAGTCAGAGGAGAGTCTCCTGTCAATCAGTCCTGAAGCAAATCCCTGTTCTTACTGTCACTCCAATTCCCTCTTGTGTCCTGCCGCTCTTTATTGCCAATGTCATTTTTGAAGGCACTCCTTTTATCAGGAAGCTTTCAAGCCAGAGGCAAGGGAAGAGGAGGCACTCAAGAGTTCCTGTCAAGCCGGGACAGTGAAAAGCTTGAATGTGTTCTCACTTTGTTTCTGAGAGAATTCAAACCAGAAATGTTTGTGGGAAATTATAGTTTATTTGTTCACCACCACTCAAGAAGAGAAAATATTTCTTCAGGGTTTTTTTTGTCATGCATCTTTTGCAGCAATAAAAGGATTTTTTTTTTTTTTACTTACATAAAAAACACCAAGTGGTTCGTTCAAAGCTTTGCTTGTCCAATGCTGCCTGGAAATTTGCTTTCAAAATTATTCTAGAACAACTGAATGTGATTTTAAGCATTACAAACATTGGCTGGGTTTTGCTTTAACAAATGAATAGCTTCTGAGCAAAACAAAGCCCAGCAAACCCCAGTAAGTGAAGAAAGAATGCTTATCTTTGGGATGGAAAACACCATGCATTATGGTGATGTGATGTATGTCAGGAAGTGAGCTCGGCTGGCCAGCACCTGCATTCAAGATGTGGTATACTCTGGATGGGACTCTCCAGGAGAGTTTGAAACCTCTCCAGAGAAGATGACTCCAAAACCTCTCTGGGCAGCTTGCCCGAGGGCTCTGGCACTCTCACAGCAAAGAAATTTTTTCCCATGTTCAGCTGGAACCTCCTGGGTTCCAGTTTGTGCCCATCGCCCCTTGTCCTGCCACTGGGCATCACTGAGTCTGACCGCAGACTCTTCTGGGTTTGGTTTTTACTTCTAGATGGCATCAGAAAGCCAGGAAGTGGAGCTTTAAGAGACAGAGCAAGAGAAAAGACTGAAGTTCTTGCATCCTACTTGCTTCAAGGTGTTCTGCTCAGGGAGGTGGAGGAGTTGCTGTTCAAGAACCACGTGGACATGGCATTTGGCAACACTGCTTAATGGGCTTGGTGCTCTTAGGTTGATGATCCTGAAGGCCTTTTCCATCCAAGACAATTCATGATTCTAAGATACACAAACGCTGCATGCTAAGGGTAGATCTGTGGGTGTCTGCCCCTTCATCAGTCAAGTTAAAACAAGTAATGTAGTATTTCATTCCAAAAGACACATGAAAATTAAAATAATAAACAAAACTTCTCTCTGGTCTGCATTAGGAAAGTAATTAGGTTCTAAAAATAACCCCCCCAAAACTCAGGCTACATGAAATCCACAACCAAAGTAATGCTGCTCTCTAATCCACAACCTGAAGGCATTAGGAGGCAAAATAAGGTGAAAACAATCATCAAGTTGAAAAGAGAGATGAAACATCTGGACAAAACGAGGACTGAAAAAGACCACCTGAAATTCCTGCATTAATTCACGTCAAAGAAAATCTTGCTGCACCAGAGGAGCAAAACCTGAATTCCTCAGGGATAAGTCAGATGTATTTTGGTTCTAAGCATATTTCTAGCTCTTTAAGCATGTCAAGCAAATGCACTGACTGTCAAGATGGAAATGCCCTGACAAGACAAAGAAAGAAAATATTTTAGGATGTCCTTATGTTTTGTAGCTTTTGCATATCACTGCAAACAGCCTCGCATTAGCTGAACTCAGCTAAGAAGATCAGAGAAACTTCTTTGCATGGTCTCTTCAACAGCTGACACTGCTGATACCAAAGCAGACAGGCCTAGGAAGGAAAATGCCTTGGCATATTAAAAAAAAAAAAAAACAAACCAAAAAAAACCCCCACAACAGAGGAGAAATAAGAAGTGCATAAACTACAACAAAATTATTCATGGTAGGATGCAATAAAATCTTCCTGACATTTCCATGAAGCACTCAGATTAAGGGCATTACTTTAGGTATCATCTTTCAATCATGAAATCTCAAATTAAGAGCAGTGTGTGACAGTTGCAAGGAGAAATAAAAGCTGGTTGCTATGGTGATCAATGCTAATTCTCTATGCCAAGGAAATGGTGAAGCCTAATGGAAAAAACAAACCACAACACTTAAGGAAAAAACTCCCAAGTCCAGTTTACCAGAATTTAAGTCGCGTCCAGGGTTGAAGGCTCTGCTGTTGACTGTGGTAGACAACCTGTCGCAGCTGATAGTCCTCGAAACATTGGTGTTGAAGTTGCCATCGAATCTGAAATGACACCAGCAGGGTTAGCACTCTGACATCACCCCTTAGCCCTGCCCAGCAGCCACAGTGCAAACCAGACTTGGAAGAGAATGACTTCACAGAATTACAGAACGGGTTGGGTTGGAAAGGACCCATCTGCCACGGGCGGGGACACCTCCCACTAGACAGCTCAAGGCTCCAACCTGGCTTTGAACACTTCTAGGCTTGGACCCTCCACAACAGGCTCTGGGCAGCCTGTTCCCTCATGGGGAAGAATTTCTTCCTAATATTTAATCTAAACCAAGGTCCTTCCAATCTGAAGCCATCACCCCTCACCCTCTCACTCCATGCTTTGGTAAGAACTCCAGCTCTCCTGCAGATACCTTTCAAATCCTGGCAGGCTGGTCTAAGGTCTCCCAGAGCTTTCTCTTCTCCAGGCTGAACAACCCCAACTCTCTCAGCCTGTCTTTGTAGGAGAGGTGCTGCAGCCTTCTGATCATCCTTGTGGCCTCCTCTGAACCCACTCTACAAGTTCCACGTCCTTCTTGTGCTGGGAGCTCCAGAACTGCACACAGTACTCCAGGTGAGGCCTCACCAGAACAGAAAGTCCAATTTATACATACTTGAAAGGTCCAAGAAAACAAAGAAAGGTAAAACTCTGGATGGTGAGCTCCTCATGGCTGGACCACAGCCATGTTGCGGACATGTTGCGTTTTCCTCCCCAATATTCCCTGGAAGACTGGATCACAACTGTGTGCTCTTTCACCTGGATTTAAACAGTAGCTGTTCCAGCTCAGCACCCAGCACGCCATCAGGAACTGTTTTCTCCCATGGGTGAGACAAACCTTTTCTTGCTGCAGACTCTCTCACCAGGATTATTATTTATTTCACCTTTCACTTGTGAAAACTTTATTCCAAGTGTCTTGCAGGAAGAGGAGTTCCTCTTCATGTTTTTATGAAAAAGATCTAACAGAGCAATTATAAACCTCCTTTCTGGACCCAAACCTGGGGATTTACATTCCAAATAGGGAAGGAACTTGACAGTCTGAAGGTCTGGTACATTTTGGTTAAGTAATTCAAATACATTCATAACTGTACTGTAGGAAGTATTCACATTCATGGACTTCTAATGATGATAAAATAGAATTAAACTATCATGAAATTTAAATAAAAAGGGGTTTAAATGGCTATAAATAACTGGAAACAATTCTGAAGCTTTTAAAGACTTAACTGCAGTTTTACTTTAATATTTTTGTGACCTTGAGTATTTTGATAGCATTTGACTAATGAACAGGAAGGTTGTGAATGCCCCCTCCTTGGAGGTGTCCAAGGGCAGGCCAAATGAGGTCCTGAGCAACCTGGTCTAGTGGAAGGTGTTCTCTGCCCATGGCAGGGGGTATGGAACTAGATGATATTTAAGGTCCCTTCCAACCCAACTAATTCTATGAATTTCTGGTGTGATTATTCTAGTACTTCAAAAGAACCTGTTTAATTCTTACCAAAGTATTTTTCTCCACCAGCCTGTTCCTAAGAAATCACAACAACCTGCAAATGAGGACTGAAAAGCATGCCATTCTGGGCAGAAACCTTCACCTGGGCTCTTTGGCATGGAAGCTGACAGGAAATGAGTCTGGGAGAGGAACTGGGACTGTGCTCAATATTTCAAGGCTAAACCCAGTGAATTACACACAAAGCAGCTACATCAAAAGCTACTGACCAACTTAACATGAACAGCACATCAATCACTGCCTGCCATCTCTGCATCACTCACCCAGTGCCAGTGTAAAGCTTTTACATTTAGCTCAGTGCAACTTAGATTTGTGCTTCAGGATCTTGATGTAGTTGCTCATTGCCCACTGCACCGCTGTTAGATTTTTTCATACACACCTATCTGCAGAAGCTATCACACAGTGGAGGCCCAAAAATATTGCAATCAAAAGTGGTGAGAAAACCCAAGCACCATTCTTCCGGCTGAAGATTTGAATCAAGAAATTGAAATTCAGTAAGATGCAGCTATGTGTGGAACAGGTCCAAGGAAGAGCAAAGAAGCTGGTGAAAGGTCTGGAGAACAGGTCTGGTGAGGAGCGGCTTAGGGAACTGGGGGTGTTCAGCCTGGAGAAAGGAGGCCGAGGGGAGACCTTCTGGTTCTCTACAGCTCCCTGAGACAACGTTGTAGACAGGTGGGGTTGGTCTCTTCTCCCAAGGAAAAGTGATAGGCCAAGAGGAAACAGCTTCAAGCTGCACCAGGAGAAGCTTACATGGGACACGAGGAACAATTTCTTCCCCAAAAGAGTTGTCAAGCCGTGGCCCGGGCTGCCCAGACAGTGGTGGAGTCCCCATCCCTGGAGGGGTTGAAAAGCTGTAGAGAAGTGGCACTGAAGGCCATGGTTTATTGGTGACCTCCTAGTGCTGGGTTAATGGCTGCACTTGATCTTTAAAGAACTCTTCCAAGTTGCACCAGGGGAGGTTAGGATTGAGTATCGGGAAAAAAAGTCTTCCTCCATAAGGTTGTTCCTTAAAGCAAGAGGAAAAAAGTCTCCAATAAAGTGCTGTGCTGGACCTTGTTCTCACCAACAGGGAAGGGCTGGTGACCAATGTGAGGCTCAGGGACAGTCTTGGCTGCAGTGCCCATGAAGCATTTCAGGCTGCAGAGGTGGGCACAAGCCAACCTCAGGAGGTTCAACAAGACCAAGTGCAAGATCCTCAGGGCAGCCAGAAGGACATATTCTAGGCTTATGACCCTGGACTTTAGGCATGCAGACCTCGATTGCTGCAGGGATCTGCTGGTCAAAGTATCATGGGATGAAGCCCTGGAGGGAAGAGGGGCCCAGGACAGCTGGTCAGTCTTCAAGGATCACCTCCTCTGTGTCCAGGAGCAATCTATACCAACAAAGAGGAAAGCAGGGAAGAATGCTAGGAGGCCTGCCTGGCTGAGCAAGGAGCTCCTGGCCACGCTGCCACACAAAAAGAAAGGACAGCTGGAATGGGGAGATATAAGGAAGCTGCCTGAGCAGCCAAAAAGCTGGTTAGGAAAGCCAAGGCACAGTTTGAACTGAATCTAGCCAGGGAGGTCAAAGGGAACACCAAGAATTTCTACAGGTGTATTAATGCTAAAAAGCAGACTAGGGAAGGTGTGGGCTCCTCAGAAAGAACACCGGTGAAACGGTCACAAGTGCCATGGAGAAGGCTGAGGTTCTCAGCCACTTCTTTACCTCAGTCTTCACTGCAAAGGCCTCCAGCCACACTCCCGGAGTCATGGAAGATAATGGCAGGGACTGGAAGGAAGAACTGCCCACCATAACTGAAGATCAGGTTCATGATCACCTGAAGAACCTGAAAGTGTTCAAGTCCATGGGACCCAACAGGATACACCCACGGGTGCTGAGAGAACTGGCAGAGGAGGTTGCTAAACCCCTCTCTATTCTATTCCAAAAGTCATGGCAGGCTGGGGAAGTCCCCACGAACTGGAAAAGGGGAAACATAGCTCCCATTTTCAAAAAGGGTGGGAGGGAGGAGCTGGGGAACTCCAGGCCAGGCAGTCTCACCTCTGTGCCTGGTAAGATCCTCCTGGAGGCACTGCTGAGACAGGAGAATAGTGAAGAGGTGACTGGGTACAGTCAGCATGGCTTCACCAAGGGCAAATCCTGCCTGACAGACCTGGTGGCCTTCTATGAGCAGGTCACAACATCAATAGCTGAGGGGAGAGCAACTGATGGCATTTACCTGGACCTGAACAAAGCCTTCGACACTGTCCCATGCCACATCCTGGTCCCCAAGCTGGTGACACATGGGTGTGATGGGTGGAGCACTGGATGGGTAAAGAACTGGCTTGGTGGCAGCACTCAGAGTGGCTGCCAATGGCTCCATGTCCCAGGGGAGGCGGTGACAAGTGGAGTCCCTCAGGGATCAGTCCTGGGACCAGTCTTGTTCAACATCTTTGTTGGTGCCATGGACACAGGCATTGAGTGCAGCCTCAGCAAGTTTGCTGACCACACCAAGCTGAGGGGTGCAGCTGACAGCTGGAGGGCAGGAATGGCATCCAGAGGGACCTGGGCAGGCTGCAGAGGTGGGCACAAGCCAACCTCAGGAGGTTCAACAAGACCAAGTGCAAGGTCCTGCAGCTGGGTCAAGGCAATCCCAAGCACCAATATAGGCTGGGCAGGGACTGGCTGGAGCAGCCCTGGGGAGAGGAACTTCGGGGTGCTGGTGGAGGAGAAGCTCAACATGAGCCAGCAGTGTGCACTTGCAGCCCAGAGAGCAACCAGAGCCAGGGCTGCAGCAGGAGAAATGTGGCCAGCAGGGCCAGGGAGGTGATTCTGCCCCTCTACTCTGCTCTGGTGAGACCCTACGTGGAGTACTGCATCCAGTGATGGAGCCCCTGGGACAAGAGGGATGTGGAGTTGCTGGAGTGTGTCCAGAGAAGGGCCACAAGGATGCTCAGAGGGCTGGAGCTGCTCTGCTGTGAGCACAGACTAAAAGAGTTGGGGCTGTGCAGTCTGGAGAAGAGGAGGCTCCCAGGTGACCTTCTTGTTGCCTTTCAGAATCTGAAGGGGGCTACAAAAAAGCTGGGGAGGGACTTTTTAGGCTCTCAGGTAGTGACAGGACTGGGGGGAATGGAGCAAAGCTGGAGGTGAGGAGATTCAGCCTGGAGGTGAGGAGGAAGTTCTTCAGCATGAGAGTGGTGAGAGCCTGGCAGGGGTTGCTCAGGAAGGTGGTTGAGGCCCCATCCCTGGAGGTGTTTAAGGCCAGGCTGGATGAGGCTCTGGGCAGCCTAATCTAGGGTAGGGTGTCCCTGCCCATGGCAGAGGGGTTGGAATTGGATGACCCTTGTGGTCCCTTCCAACCCTGACTGATTCTATGAGTCTAATCAGAGAGTGTCATCAGGGTGGAGCAGACAAACCCTCTCACCAACACAGCAGTAACAGGACTAACATCCAGTCTGGGGCAAATCATTGTCTCTGCTTGAAGCAAACAAGATCAAATCATGTTCAGATTCTTCTGCTTTCACCTAACAGACCTGAACAATTCTATGATTCTCCTCCAACAGTGATGGTGCTGAGTATGAAGGGGAAGACACTGATTTTGTGTCTCTGCCCTTCCAGGGCAGCTGGAAGGGCTGGGCTCCTGGAGACAAAGAGACAACAGAACAAAGCACTTCTAAACCCTTATAACAACAATTAGAAGCAACAAAAAACAGGGACAGATGGAACTAGTTACCAGAAGGAAATTTCAAGTTATGACCACAGGAAGCAAGTCTTCTTAAGCAAACTCAAAATCTCCTAATCCAATGTATTTTCTTTCAGCCCAGTCCAAAATAATTCTCTTCTACAGGGATGTAGCTGCAGCAACCCCAAGTCAGGGTTTGCTTGGAGCCTCCCTCTCTGGGCTTGTGGAGTCCTCACACGTGGGACCTAAGAATACCTTTCACAACTTAGAAGTGAAAACTACGAACAAGAAAAATACTTGCCCATAGGCTTAAAACCACCAGCTCTGTAGGGAACTGGATCCACTTCCAGAAATTGCAGCATTACAAAACTAGCCAAATGCTCCTGAGAGGAGCTGGAGCTCACTGTGAGCAGCACTGCTCTTGCCTGCATGAGATTACTTTTTGTCCACAATCTGTATTGGTCTAGCCATATTTGAAGGTGGCTTGATTGTATTGCTGCATAAATAAGCAGAGGTTTTACTTCTGCTGTGAAATTCTCACAAGTTTAGAGATTTGCCCTTCAGGTATAGGAGTAATTTCCTGAGAACTCACTAATAAAGTCCTTAATAACTTTCTGAATGACAAGTAAGTAAAATAGTCCTTTATGCAAAAGCATAAGAAAATCTCAGACACTGACTTCTCTAGTCTTAATATCAGATTGTATGTTATGGTTCTTGTAGAGTCACACAGTTTCTTTTTACATAGCTGGAGCTCAGACTAGAGGATCTATGTGAAACATTTCTAATCAAACTAAACTTTGGAATATGCAAAAAGTGATCATTATTGATTACAGCCTGCTTAACTTTACTACCTATCAGAAAAAGCATTGTCTTATTAACCTGGCACACACTAAAGTCAGTGTGCTCTGCAGCCATCAGTACAGCACACATCCATCTTAAACTGACCCAAGAATTCCAGAATCCCAGCATGGTGGGGTTGGAAGGGACCTCTGGAGATCATCCAGTCCAACCCCCCTGCTAAAGCAGGGGAACCCACACCAGCTTGCCCAGCAGCACAATCACAGAATGATCCTTGAGGTCCCTTCCAACCTTACCATCTAGTTCCACCCCCCTGCCATAGGCAGGGACACCTCCCACTAGCACAGCTCACTCAAGGCCTCATCCAACCTGGCCTTGAACCCCTCCAGGGAGGGAGCAGCCACAACCTCCCTGGGCAACCTGTGCCAGTGTCTCACCACCCTCACTGCAAACAACTTCCTCCTAACATCCAGTCTAAATCTTCCCTCTGCCAGTTCAAACCCATTGCCCCTTGTCCTGGCATTGCAAG
>WBNM01006890.1:0-21681 GCA_013399055.1 Ramphastos sulfuratus | reverse complement strand
AAATGCCTTACTCAGGTCCAGGTAGATGCCATCAGTTGCCCTTCCCTTGTCCACTGTCGCTGTGACTTCATCATAAAAAGCCACTAAATTTGTCAGGCAAGATCTGCCCTTGGTGCAGCCATTGCTGGGTACCACCAATCACCTCTGCTTTGTTTTCCATTTGCCTTAGCAGAGCTTTCAGCAGGATCTGCTCCATGACCTTGCCAGGCACAGAGGTGAGGCTGACTGCTCTGTAGTTCCCAGGGTCATCCTTTTTTCCCTTCTTGAAGATGGGTGTTATGTTTGCCCTTCTCCAGTCAGCAGGAACTTGGCCAAGAGGAAGTTTGGAAACTCTGGGCAGTCTGCTCCAGGGCTCCAGCACCCTCTCACCAAAGAACTTCCTCCTCCTGTTCAGATGGAACCTCCTGGGTTCCAGCTTGTGCCTGTTGCCTCTTGTCCTATCACTGGATACCAGTGAGAAGGATCTGGCCCCATCCTTTTGCCTCCCACCTTTTAGCACTTGCTGAGCATTGCTCAGATCCCCTCTGGGGCTGCTCTTCTCCAGGCTCAGCAGCTCCAGGGCTCTCAGCCTTTGCTCCTCATAGAGATGCTCTACTTCTCTCTCATCGTCTTCGCATCCTCTACTGGACTCTTCTCAGCAGTTCCCTGTCTCTCTTGAACTGGGGAGCCCAGAGCTAGACTCAGTCCTCCAGCTGTGGCCTGACTAGGGCAGAGCAGAGGGGCAGGAGAAACTCCCTCAACTGCTGGTCAAGATGGATGAGGCTACCAGTGAAGAAGTCAAATTACTAAGGCACCAAACATTTTTTGACCCCTTCTCAAATGCAGATTTAAGGAGGTGGGGAGAAGAGTGACATTCATTTAGCAATAATTAGCTGACCTCTATGGACTTTAAAAATTAAGTAGAATAAATGCAGTTTCAACCAAGTGGGGGGGGTGGGGTGTGGATATAAATATTTAAGTCGCAAATTTCCTTCCATGTAGCTGCAAACATAGATGGAAACTGCAAGTTTTTGCTTCAGGGAGTCGCAGAGCAGTCTGTACACAGATTGTCTCTCATCTCTTCACAAGTGCTTTACATACCTCAGACTTCTGACACAGAAAATGTTTAACTGCATCTGCCCTCCTCCATCCCCACCTCACACACACACACAGCTGTGGACTTGCTCATCACTGGAGAGACATCTTTAATTAAGGTAGCAGCTCAAACCACTGAGCACTGAAGAAAGTGAATAATGCTGTATACAGTGGGAACAAGAAGAGGCAGATCAGTTCCTTGCTCTGGACTCCTCATTGGATGCAAATGTTTGAGTGGTTTTGGTGTTTTCCCCAAAACAGCACCATCAGCAGCACTGGACTGGTGCTGGGTTTTGATTCAAGACACACATAGGTGCAAAGAGCTTTTGATGATCTTCTGCATTATTCTCGCTCTTCGTGGCAAGGAAGAGAGAAGCAGACAGACAGAGCTAGAAAGGTCTCACGTCCACTCAATCAGACCTCAGCACCATCAAAGAGAAAGGGCTGCTGTCCTCTTCACTAGACTCACCTAACACACTGCACCTCGTTCTGGCGTCCCCAGCATAAGGAGGACACAGCTGCTGGAACGAGTCCAGAGGAGTGCTACAAAAATGATCTGAGGGCTGCAACACCTCTGCTGTAAGGATAAGCTGAGGAAGCTAAGGTTGTTCAGCCTGGAAAAGAGGAGACTCTGGGGAGATCTTACAGTTGCCTTCCAGTACCCGTAGGGAGCCTACAGGAAGGCTGCAGAGGGACTTTTCATAAGGGTGTCTAGCAACGGGACAAGGGGGAATGGTTTTCAGCTGAGGGAGAGCAGGGTTAGACTGGGTCTTAGGAAGAAGTTCTCTAGTATGAGGTTGGTGAGACTCTGGAATAGGTTACCAAGGGAGGTTGTGGATGTTCCCTCCCTTGTGTAAGGAGCGTAAGGCCATATTGGATGAGGCCTTCCTTGGGCAACCAAGTCTAGTTGAGAGGTGTCTCTGCCCACAGTGGAGCAGATGATCTCTAAGGTCCCCCCCAATCTCAGCCATTCCACGAGTCTATGACATGACCCCACCACCACGGGGTTGTAGCATTGAGAAGGGATGTTAAGTCAGACACCCAAACCAGCCACACCATGATGCTGCAGAGCTCTGCATGGGCTTGTTCACTCTGCCTGGACTCCTGGTTGAAATTACTGGCAACCTGCTCTCTGAGAACTCCCCAGAGTCACCTCCAGCCAGGGAAAGATTTCACATTTCTCAGCTCACATCAAGGCTGGGGCTGTTCCTATCTGCATTAAAATGTAACTGCTTCAAGAAATGACAGCCCCTACCAAGTGAGCAAAAATGTAGTTGATTTTTCATTGGCTAAAGAATCTCAAGACTAAGGTGGATCCATAAAGGATGGGTTCCACAAAAAAGTGTGTTTACCTTCAGGCAAAACCAGATGGAGAAGAGCTGGAGACTGCAAATTAAGCACCCTCATGCTAAAGAAATCATTTCTGAGGAACCCTAAGGACCAAACTCTTGGGGACAAATAATGACTCCTCAGGATGTTAGCTAATTGTCCCACTGCTCCCATCACAACCTATTAGTGATGCAGCTGGATACCTTGTTAGCAACTAACACAATCCATGTCTGGGAGCACAAGCAGGAAATTCATCTGGAGCCTTCCTCTGTTCTGTGTTTGTTTGATGTCACCAGTCACTACTGACACTCACTCCAAGAGATAAGTGCACTCTGACTGCAGCTCTCACTGCCCCACAGACTCACTTTACAATACCTGGTGGAGAATCACAGAATGCCTTACGCTGGACATGACCTTTAAGGTCATCAAGTCAAGTATTAACCCAGCACTGCCAGGGCACCACTAAACCATGGCCCTCAGCACCACATCTGCATGGCCCTGAAACACCTTCAGGGATGGGGACTCCACCACTGTCTTGGCCAGCCTGGGCCAGGCCTTGACAAGCCTTTTGGGGGAGGAAGTTTTCCCTCATGCCCATCCTAAACCTTCCCTAGCACAACTTGAGGTCATTCCTGTTTGTTCCCTGGGAGAACAGACCAACCCCATCTGACTTCAACCTTCTTTCAGGGAGTTACAGCGAGCCAGAAGGCCTCCCCTTAGCCTCCTTTTCTCCAGACTAAACTAAACACCCCCAGTTCCCTCAGCTGCTCCTCACCAGACCCTTTACCAGCTTTGCCGCCCTTCTCTGGGCCTGTTCCAATACTCTGTGTTCCTCTTGGAGCTGAGAAATCTCATACATTTTGGTTCACAATGTCAGGTGCACTGCTGCATTGCTTCTTTGTACACACGAACACTTCTTCATGCTGCCAGACTGAGGTCCAGGCCTCTTAGTCATGATGAGAGATTAACATGGAGTTCCAAGCAGATCAACACCAGCCCCAGCTCGGTCATTTCTTCTAGTAAGGCAAAAATGAAGCTATCCCCCTGGCATGGACCCCTTGCAGCCCCAAACCCCTTGCCATAGGCCAGGGGGATCTGTGCTTTAGCCATGAACATCCTGCTGACCTTGTACTTCTCACTGAAGCATGCTGAAACATTTTAAGGTAAAACTCAACCAAGTGTCTCAGCTCTTTCCACTAAGCATTGTGTTATCCATCAGGAAAATGGGAACATAGATGCCTGAATAATCTGCAGCAGAGCTGGAAAAGGAAAGCACCAAGTTTCTGCAGCCAAGCCCATCTCTCCTTTCTCTGTGCACTGTAGCAAAAGAGCAAAGAGAGAATCTATTTAATAGGAAAATGATATAAATAAAACACACAGAATTGTTTCAAATCCCATAAATTAAACAGCAGTCCTCAGTCAGACCCATACAAGGATTGCTCCAGAGTGAGCTATATGAAGGATCTACTTCCAAATGACTTGGCAGTGCTGGGTTAATGATTGAAAAGGTGTTTTCAGGCCAAAAGTGACCCTATGGAACCTCTTTTTGGGTTCAGTTTGCTGTAACACTGACTTTTGGCAGCTTGCATGGAGCGTGTTTTGACAGTGTGGTTGGCTCCATGACACAAGGGCCTTGGGAAGAGATCCCCTCCCATCTCAAATGTACACCTTCAGAAAGCCAAGAACAGAAACTGGGCAATGGCAGGAAGATGGCAAACACAGTCTGCAATATCTATGAATCATTTAAATTATACTGGAGAGGTTTCCACATGCTTCTTTTGGGTGACCCAAGTTGTTTAAATTAAGAATGTGCTATTAACCTACTTGCCACTAAAGACACAATTACAGCTAAAGTCTTGACGTTGCCATGCAGCATTTCCAGTAAATGCTCATATTCTTGGCTCCAGCTCCTGGGTTTAACTTTTCTATTTAGATCTTGCATGCTTTCCACACAAGGTCCAAGATCTAAGTCTTCCCATTACTTGCTTTGGAAGAAGTTAGAGCCCCCAAAACCTTAATATTTTAAGGTGTGCAGGCAAGGATTGGTCATCACCCTTCCTCTGCGCAACAAAGTCTTAATTTTCCGCCATCTGCCAGCAGCAGAAGTATGAGGTGGACAATAACTGTAATGATTGACAGAGATCTCCTGTGAGATCTGGTCCAAATTATTCCAGGTGGTAAGACCACAGCCAACACTTAAAAAGACCTCCAAAATCATTCCTAGAAAATGACAGCATTAGTTTGGGTATCTACTTAAATGAAAGCAAAATCCAAGCAGAAATTCAGGTTGGGCGATGAGTGGATGGAGAGCAGCCCTGCAGAGAAGGAACTGTGTTGGTTGATGAGCTGCTCAATCTGGCCCAGCAATATGCACTCACAGCCCAGAGGATCCTGTGTCCTGGGCTGATCCCCAGCAGCGTGGACAGCAGGCGGAGGGAGGGGGATTCTGCCCCTCTGCTGTGATCCCCCTGCAGTGCTGGGGCCGGCTCTGGAGTCCTCAGAACAGCAGAGACATGGACCTGTTGGAGAGGGGCCAGAGGCGGCAACAACGATGATGGGAGGGCTGAAGCCCTCTGCTGTGAGGAGAACTGGGCTGTTCAGCCTGCAGAAGCAAAGGCTTTTCAGTACTTCGTGGGAGCCTAAGAGGAAGTTGGAGAGCAACTTTATGTGAGGGCCTGTAGTGATAGGCCCAGGGGTGACAGCTTCAAACTGAAAGAGGGGAGATTTATATTTTATATTAAAAAGAAATTCTTCACTGTGAGAGTAGTGAGGCACCGGAACATGTTGCCCAGAGATTTGGTAGATTCTTCATCCTTGGAAGTGTTCAAAGCCAGGTTGGACAGGGCTTTGAGCAACCTCATCTAGTGGAAAGCATCCCTGGTTGGAACTAGACGACCTTCAAAGTCCCTCCCAACCCAAGTCATTGCATATTTCCAAAAGACACTGGCTGAAATTCAGCTTCAAGACAGGTCCACTGGCCCCATCCCCCTTCCCTTCCTCTCTCTAAAGCCCTTCCTTCTGGATTCCCTTTAATGAAGGGCTGATCGAAGCCGCATCCCGAGGGAAGCGAGCAGAGCTGCGACTCCCACTTTGATCTCCTCCCCACGGAAAAGTGCACTCCCTGCCTGGCTCACAAGATGTTCACTTGATTGACGTTTGCTCTGATGTGCACACCGCTTTGAACTTCAGACACTCAATTCCCATCAGGCTGCACTCATTTTTATTCTCCTTCAACAGGATTTACAAGCAGGAGATCAGCAAGTGTGGAAGATAAAATACATTTGCAGCAGCTTTGAATCTTACATCAAACTAGGGCTCAAGTGAGCTCCAACCGGACCGCATCCAGCCAGAACTTTCAGTGTACAGTTTTGGTTTAGAGGCAAAAGGAGGGAGCTGTGGATTAAAACAACACTTGGGCAGCTGAAGAGGTCTCCTTGTTTCAAGGATATGTTTCTTTCCCTCTCTTTCTGCTCATCCAAATTTCAAGTTGATTTTAGCGTGCAAATGACACTGTGTAAGTTTGCTGAGAACTCAGCATCACCTCTGGAACACAGAAGAGCCTTGGTCCTAAAGACCTGCCAGATCATCTCCTCCAGCCCTCAACCAGCACTGCAAGGTCACCACTAAGCCATGTCCCTCAGCACCAGGGCCACACACCATCTATGTACCTCCAGGGACAGCTACACCACCGCTGCCCTGAGGGGACCACTCCAATGTTTAATAACCCTTTCGGTGAAGAAGTATTTCCTAATATCCATCCTAAACCTCCCCTCATGACCAGGCAGGCTGTCCTGATTGTAAGGAAAGGCTGGACTTGATCTCAAAGGTCCTTTCCAACCTGATGAATTCTGTGATCCTGTGAGAGATTTTAACTCATATTTTACACACTTGAATATCTGCTGCCATTGAATCGAAACAGAATGCTGGAAAACAACAGTTTTATGGATAAATCCACCCACGAAAACCCCAAACTACTGATCATTCACAGAATCACAAAGTGTTATGGGCTGGAAGGCATCTTCAAAGCAGGATCACCTAGGGCAGGTCACACAGAAACACATCCATACGGGTTTGGAATCTCTGCAGAGGAGATTCCACCACTTCTCTGGACTCCAGGGCTCCAGCAACCTCACACCAGAAGTTTCTCCTCGTGCTGGGGTGGAATCTCTTGCTTTCCAGCTTGTATCCATCTTTGTCCTATTTCTAGGCACCACCACAGAGACCATTACCTTCATCTTGACACTCACTGCTCAGGTATTTATAGACATCAACAGGATCTCCTCTCAGCCTTCTCCTCTCCAGACTAAACAGCCCCAGAGCTCTCAGTCTTTCTTCACAGCAGAGACGTTCAAGTCCCTTATCTTCACAACTCTGGGCTGGACTCACTCCAGCAGATCCCTGTCTCTCTGGAATCAGGGAGCCCAAAGCTGGATACAGGCATAGAAGTTGGTCCCATTATTTCAACTACTGCTTCCAAAAGTCAAAGTATACTTGCTCGCAGATGTAAAAGTGTATTATTGGAAGGAAGGCTGCAACCTTCCAAACTCTTCCAAACCCCACTTCTCCACGAGAAACTCAGGCCCACTTACAAAGTAAAAGCAACAATCCAAGAGAGCAATTTCCTACATAGCAGCTAGAGTTTGTGGACAAGCCACGGTCACACCAAGACTAGCACTCTCAACGTGCTCTACAAACCCACAGGCTTTACTGTAGTCTTGGTACCCTGCAAGAACAGCAAATACCTCTGCGACTTCATGTGGCATGGCCCACCCACTTCTCCTCTGGAAGTGCAGCTCTCCAGATACTCAGCAAGTGGAGGAACTGAATGGGATGCTCTTATCTCCCACTTAACTGCTCCAAAGAGGAAAGATAAACACAGAAAGAGCTGTGATAAAACTGAACCGAATTAGCAAATATTTAACCATCTGTTTAAAAAGCAAGAGAAAAAACAGAGCACTTCTGAGGATGGTATCACAGCCAGGGAGTCAATGATTTTCAGAAATAGGTTTGTAAACTCCCTTAGCCAAATAGATCTGGTAAGGTTTGTAAGACAACACTGCCAAGTACTGTGTTTTACCAACAAATATTTCTCCATTCCATCTCCTTTCACAAATTCAGATAAATGCATTCCCTAAGGCTTTATCAGCAAAGTTAAATAAAGAACAAAAATACACTTCCAGCTGCCTCAAAACAAGTTTGTCGGCAGCAGAAAGGAGAGCATTAATGAATGGCAAAGCACCTCTCGGCATACAGAGTTTGGAGACAGCTTTCCCACAAACCAGCAATGAAATTAATTTCTGTCCTTCAGGGTAGAAACAAAGAGAGAGGGAAATGTTTCCACCCAGCAGAAGTGTATGGTTGGACTTAAAATCATACAGTCATTAAGGTTAGAAAAGCCCTCTAAGATCATCAAGTCCGACTAAGACCACCACGACCACTAGACCATGCCCAAAGTGCCACAGCTACTCATTTCTTGAACGCCTCAATCACCTCCTTGGGCAGCCTGCTCCAAGGCCTGACCACTCTTGCAGGAAACAAATTCTTCCTAATATCCAACCTAAGCCTCCCCCAGGCCATTTCCTCTCCTCCTATCACCTGATACCATGGAGAAGAGACCGACTGCCACCTCACCCCAGCCTTCCTCCAGGGAGTTGTAGAGCAATAGGGTCTTCACATCTGAAGGTGCAGGGACGCTGCTCAGCACTCCTGGTAAACCAACACTCTTTACTCTTCTCCCCAGCCTCCTGCTACAGCCCCACCTCCAGCCCATCAGGCCATTTAGGTTCCCAGACTTCCTAAAGACCTACTGAGGGCTTTCTTAAGAAAGAAGCATCTCAGGCATGAAAAAATGGAGACATCACCTTGTACACAAAGGCATTTATCCTCTTAACGTGGAAGTTACTTTAACTACAACATTGTCTTGTAAACGGGCACCCAGTGCTGCGACCACAGGGAACCTCTGGAGGCAGCATGAAATCTGCTTTCCCTGGCTCCTTCAGCTGCCTTCATTAGTGCAGAAACACAAAGCCTTGTTTCCCAACAGGGATTTCTTCAAGGATTAAAGATGCATGTCACCTGACATCCATTTTCCTTATCTCACATCAGTTTACCCATTCCTTTGCTAAAACCCTGGAGCACTTTATTCATATGAGCTGCCTGGGTGGAGCAGTGCCTCTCTCCTATGCTCCAAGGAGTGCTTCCTCCGTGTAGCAGACAGCCTGGGAAAAGGAGCATGTCTCCAGGCTCTGATCCTACAGACACAAGTACAACCTCGATGGTAATGGTGGGGCAGGTACCAGATCTTTGTATCATCTACCTATGAGCTCATCTGAAAGCCAGGTTCACTTGTGTCTCTTCTGACTCACGGTTTCCCCATTCCCAAATCTTGATGAAGCACAATGGAAATGCAAACACCTCTATCTGAAGAAAGGAACAGTAAAACCAGAAAACCAGATAGTCCCTGCTCTGTTGCTGAAATGTACTCCACACTGCTGAAACCCCAGCCACAGTGCTAGGGTGTCCTCAGCAAAGGAGACACAGACTTGCTGGAGTAGCACCAGAGGAGGCCACAGCAGTGATGGAAAGGCTGGAAAACCTCTGCTGTTAGACTAGGCTGAGCATTAGGATTCTTCAGCCTTGAAAAGAGAAGGGTCCAGGGACACCTGTGGCCTTTTGGTACTTCAAGGGAGCTTACAAGGAACCCGGAGACAGGTCTGCTAGCAAGACCTGCTGTGACAGGACAAGGGGTGACATCTTTCAATGTCAAGAGGGAGATTTGGACTAGAAAGATGACATTTTTATTACACTTGGGGGGTGAGATGCTGAAACAAGTTGCTCTGAGAAGGGGTAGAAACCCCATCCCTGGAACCATTCTAGGTCAGACTGGAGCTCTGAGCAATCTGCTCAGCCAGCTTCGCTTGGCGCAGACAGGCTGCACCAGATGGGCTTTAAATTCCCCTTCCAACCCAAACCATCCCAGAACGGTAGGGATGTAGCAGCCCAACCTCCACAGACCACACGCTTTAGCATGTGATTAATTTCCATTTACTCCAGAGCACAGGTTTGAATGCTTGGGTAAACCAGACAAGCACGAGCATAGGATTACAATATTTGTCGAATCACAGCCTATGGAAAAGTCTCCTGCCAAAACCACTCAACAGCCACCAACTGCACTGCCTCATCACGTTGGTTTTGCACATTCCAATTTATTTGTTTTCATCACTTTCCAAACAAGGTAGTTCCACTGCACAAACCTACTTTGGAGGGGAGAACTGGGATGTGACTGCTAGCACTCACTACACTAGTTAGGGCTGGTGCATGTTGGGTGCAGTAGAGCACACAAAGCAGAGTCAGGCTGCTCATTTTAATTCGGAACTTGTCACCATGAACTGGAATCACAGTCACATTGAATCTTACTCACTTGGGCTTTTCACTGCAGAAGCCAACATCACATAATGGCAGTAAAATAAGTATTACTTTCCCTGTCACGTCTCACTACTTGACCAAATGAGCAACTGAAATGCCAGATTTGTTTTTTTTATTGCATCCTACAACGAGGTTGCAGTGAGCTGGGGTTTGGTCTCTTCTCCCCACTATCAGGTGATAGAATGAAAGGAAATGGTCTGAAATTGTGTCAGGGAAGGTTTAGGTTGGACGCAAGGGAAAAATTCTTTCCTGCCAGAGTGGTCAGGCATTGGCACAGGCTGCCCAGGGAGGTGGTGCAGTCACCATCCTTGGAGGTGTTCAAGAAACCTGTGGCCATGTCACTGTGGGACATGGCTTAAAGGGCATGGTGATCTTAGACTGACAGTTGGACTCAGAGGTCTTTTCCAACCAGAACAGCTCTATGATCCTACAATCCTATTTTATATCCCACCTTGTGTTTTGTTAGCCCTTTTTGGCATCATTTCTTTACAGTCAGCAGGTCTGGTCTTCTCAGAGTGTCTCAAGCAAGACAGCAAACTGCCTTTGAAGCCAGTGCTTGGATTTTCCGAACAGAAGCAAACAAAAGGCCACACATAGATAATTTTGTTAACACTAACAACAAACGAACTAAATATATCAAGCCATTAGGAAGACTTTACAGAAAGAATCCTTTCTCTAAACAGTAGTTCATCATCTCCTTCCCAACTAATTGCTCCAAAACTGCTGTATTCCCACCACAGTGAGGGCAAGCCAGACAGTGATGTAAAAGGCTGACAGAACAACCACCCAACAGCATCGAGTGCCCTCAGAGGGTCGGATGTCACAATGCGTTTAGAGGCTGAACACCACCTGATAAACAGTCTTAAATACTGTGGGACAGGTCTCAAATCTAGCTTAAAAATCCAACCTGAGGATAGTGTGCTTCTGACACTGTTCTGCACCAAATTTCTATTCAAGTAGAGGCTACACAGTGAAACACCTTCCTGCAGCAAGAGAGAAAATACAGATTCAAGCAGTTGTAACACAAATATTTCACAACTGAAGGAAAAACCACAGCCACATTTTCAAGGTGCAATCTAAAACAAAGTATCTCTTTAAAACAGCTTCCCTGCTCTTGTTGGTCACACTATTGCTGATACAGGCCATGTAAAAGTGTTTAAAATGTTGAGCATTCAAAAGAAATTAGGATGTTTTTATTGGGAAAATCAGATCTTCTATCACACAGCTAGGGAACTCAAAGCAGTTCCCGCAAATACACAGCATAACGAACCCAAGACAACCAACTGCCTGGATTTAGACTACATTTAAAATCAAACCAGACTGAAAATGAACAAACTCCATCTCCAAGCAATGCACTCAATTTCAGTAAGCCTCTATGTATGAAACAGTAGCATGTCAACTCAAGTAAACTGCAACACTATGGTTTTAGCATGTGATGTACCGACCAACTCGTGATTTGGGCTACTGCATTTCAAAAGGAGGGGAAAAATGCCCCATGATCAGCTTCAAGAGAGTTGTTCAGAATAAGCAGTGTCTCAGTGAAAAAAAAAAAAAAAAAAAAAAAAAAGATCCTAGGTATAAACAGACTCAGTTTGTATGGAAGACTTAAGGACTAAACAAAGTTTTTCATTTCACCATCACAGCTGAGTCCCAGTTCTCGTTTAGAGCTCTTCATTAAATGTGTACTTAGTAGAAATGTAAAAACAAGAGGACAAGATAAGGAGGACTTCTGGAATGCTTCTTCTTCCTCCTTCAGAGCTCTCCAGAATGGCAGAAAACACAGGCCACTCTGCCAGGAAACCATCTTTTTTCTTCACCTACTACATGAGAGCAGAAGAGATTTCAGAACTGATCACTTACTCCATCATAGAGGGTGGAATTGTGCAGCAGTCCTGGATGGCAGTCAGGGGTGATGTGAGATGAGCAGTGTATGAGGCTTCCACGACCTGCTTGTTACGATTCACAACGTCCAGGTAACGGTTAAACTTCTCACGGATCTTCTTGGCCAGCTGAAAAATGATAATAATAAAGATTGAGCCAGTTTCTCTCCATTACCCAGCTTAGCAACCAACTGAAAGGGAAAGCAGAAACTGCCTGGCTTAAAGACCATAATTGCCTGCTTTGCTCATGCCACTTCTGTGGCACTCTGAAATCAAGTAATTAATAACCTTTGCCACAGAAAACAGCCTGTACAAAAAGCTAAAACCCTTTTATCACCGAGCAGTGGGCGTTTGCACACCAAGTCTTACATGAATGAGAAGTGAAACTTCCATTGTATTGAATTTCCCTTTCGCTAAGATCTGACACCTGGATGCGACTCTATCTATAGAATGGGTTGGGTTGGAAGGGACCTCAAAGATCATCCAGTTCCACCCCTCCTTGCCATGGGCAGGGACACCTCTCACCAGCCCAGGTTGCGCAAGGCCTCATCCAGCCTGGCCTTGAACACCTCCAGGGAGGGAGCATCCACAACTTCTCTGAGCTACCTGTTCCAATGACTCCCCTCCCTGTCAAGAATTTCTTCCTAATCTCCAGTCTAAATCTTTTCCCCCTCAGCTTCAATCCATTGCCTCTCATCCTATCACTACAAGCCCTTGTAAAAAGTCCCTCCTCAGCATTCTTGCAGGCCCCCTTCAGGTACTGGCTTCCTACTGATGCTCTCCACTACGATGCTCTTGGAAGATCTGACAGGGGCACGATGGAGAATAAAATAAACAAGCCATGAGTCAATTTAAAGCAGCTCTCCAAATGGACACTTAAGGAAAGCCCAAATAGCAGTATTAGAGAAAGCCTCTCGTACAGAAACCTCTCACTGCTTCAGGAGCAAAGCACCAGCGCTGCTGCACTGAATCTTGTAAGGGCCAATCCCATGATCCAGGCAACCCCAAACACTGCCATGTTCATCAAGAGCCTCCTCAGTGAGGTGGATCTACGCAGAAGTATTTCACAACTCCTTTTGTGTAGTTCTCATTGTGATTGGGCAAAAGAAGCCATTGTGGTTTGTACTTTGTTCTTTGGGTCCCCTGCTTCTTTCCCCAGGGGCACTACAGGCTCTTAGCTGAGCATCTTCATCAGTCCAGCAGCTCACTGTGGCTACTCGTAAGTTACAACATCATTAATTACAGACTTCAACAACAAAATGAAAAACCTGCAATTGACATTGTAACAGAAGGAAAGTAACAGCCACAGGTGAAATTCTTCCACAAGGCTTTTGTTGCCAGAAGTGCCTCTGCTGAAGGCAGCCACTCATAAATCAAGAGGAGGTTTAGAGGTTCCACTCTTACTTGTAAGAGCAGATGATCGTATTTCTCCCCTTTCAGAAAGTGAAAACAAGCAGGCTGTAGTCCCTCCCCTGCAATTCTCAGCACTTGAAATAAATTAAGAGTGCCTGGCTTTAGAAAGAGCAAACTGGGGACTTCAGCCCTTCTGTTTAAATGTTTACTAAACCAGCAGTAATAATAACAATGAGAAGTCAACACCTTTTTTGCAACTGAATGCTTCTGTGCACCAGGACTCGGTGGGATGGGATCTGAATTACAGAATTGTTCTGCTGGAACAAGAGCTCGAAGACCATCGAGTCCAACTGCAAACCTAGCACCAAAATGGCCCTCAGTTAAATCACATGCTGAAGGGCCATGGCCACACGTCCTTTTCAAGACACGGTTGTGCCAACACCTCCTGCAGGCAGAGCCTCTGCTCTCTCTGTGCCAGGCAGGTCCAGAACGGTTTGGATACACACAATGCTAACGAGGGGGTAGATGGTGCCGGCTGGGACACATCACTGACCTAGTGAAGCTCCTGTGCTGGCAGGTAAGAGCTTGCTTGTGTCTAGTTCATAGGCGCTCCATGAGGAGTCTGACCAATGACTTTACAAGATAAAACTGGAAGGGGAAGAATCTTTGACTGTTGTTTAAGCACACCTGTCAGTAACCGCAGTTACTAGGAACCACCAGCTTTTATAACTCCAGCTTTTATACAGCTCCTGGTCTTTCGTTCAAGGGGAGAAATTAATGAGACACAAGATTTGCTCTGGCACATTCTGCATCCTTTGCACACCAACTTATCCATCTGCCAGACAGATCCTAAAGGAAGGAATCCTCACTAAGCAGCACACTGCAGTGTCGGATGCTCCAGCACGCTGCATTGTGCAGCCCCTCAAACTTTTCCTGAGAGCTGAAGTGAGCTCGTTACTGCTCCCTGGACACTCCAAACCCTACGGGGATGATTTAACAGCACTGAGCAATGCAGTCACTTGTTCCAGTTCCCCCGGACTGACAAATGTCTTTCCTAACTGTAATTAAGGGGACACTTCACCGTGATTTACTCAGCTATGTGCATGAGGGGCCCCACACTGATCACAGTGATGCCTTTGCCTCCATTGTTCCCAGCAAATGCTGCAGCTCAATGACAGGTCTCCTAGGAGCGCAGGTTTTAATGGGACCTTGCTCAAATGACTTGCAGAATTATACCTAATTAGTTGTGCAGAATGATTTATTGCCAAGTCAGAGTAGGACTACTAATGGTCTTCCTCCACGGTAGGCATCCAACACTACTAAATTGCTCCCAGTTGTTCAATAATGAGGCGCTGGGTAGTTAGTTCCTTTCCTGGTAAACACTTTTTGTCTGACTGTGCTCCAACGTGTCCTCAAGAAGTGTATTTTTTTGAGGGTCTCAAACACACACAAGCCAAACTTCCTAAAGCAAAGCATTTAAGTTTCCTGGTTATCAAGTTCCTTTCTCTGTTTAAGCACATTAAATACCTGTGCTTATGCACTACTGTAAATCAGACCCTTGAGCCTATATACCTCTTCCTTGGCTTCCCTACCTGAAATCACAAAAGGGGACAGACCTTTAAGTTTGCTGAAGAGAAGGGACCACAAGAGACCAGATTTAGTGGTAACAAAACTAACTGGGAGCAACAGAGCAGAAGGACTCTGGTTTGGAAAGACTGCTTTTCTGCCATACACAAATGCTGCACAAGTGGAGGTCTGGGTGACGATGAGTTTTCATCTTCCAGGTTGAACAATAAAAGCACCTCACAACCTTTGAATTCTACCTTGCTGTGAGGAGTTTGAAGATCTGACAAATCTGGTTTTCAGAAGATATCTTGGAAGCTGATAAAAATTAAATGCTTAGTACCTAAACAGAACCTTCTATCAAAAAACCTCCTAGAAGCTCAAAGTCATGGAATCATTGAATGCACTGGGTTGGAGGTGGCCTCTAGAGGCCATCTAGTCCACACCACAACCCCACCACTCCCCCCCCCCCAGTAAGCAGGGGAATTACATGATTTTAATAAATGTCACTACTTCTACTAAATGGGATCCAACACTTCAGTCATAGAAACACAGAATGGTTTGGGTTGGAAGGGACCTTAAAGATCATCTAGTTCCAACCTTCCCACCATAGGCAGGGTCATCCTTCACTAGATCAGGCTGGCTCAAGGCCCTGTCCAAGCAGGGCAGAAAGTCAGTCAAGAGCACATCAGCAACGAGGGACATGAAGCTCTCAGCGCTACGCAGACATCCCCACAGATGTAAATTGGAAGAAGTAAATTTGTCTGATCTGGAGAACTCTAAAAATACTGCCCTCAGATAGCAACAGAAGAGAAGGCTCTGAGGAGACCTTACAGTGTCTTTCCAGTATGTGAAGGGGGCCAACAGGAAAGCTGGGGAGGGACTTTCAACAAAGGCATGAAGCACTGGGACGAGGAGCAATAGTCTGAAACTAGAGCAGGGTAGATTTAGATTGGACATCAGGAAGAAGTTCTTTGCCATAAGCATGGTAGAACACTGGAACAGGTTGCCCAGGGAGGTGGTGGAAAACCCTGTCCCTAAAGACATTCAAGGTCAGGTTTGATGGGGCTCTGAGCAACCTTCTCTATTTGGGGATGCCCCTGCTTACTGCAGAGGGGTTGGGCTAAATGACCTGTAAAGGTCTCTTCTGACCCAATGCATTCTATGAGTTCATGAATACGCCCAACAATCAAATCCACTTTAAAAACAGCTGACTCAAACTCACCATTGGCAAGCTGATCCAAAAACGATTTTCCATTGAGAATGGATTAACCTGAACAAACCATGTGAGGAACTGAAGGGTAATGCACCCATCAGCTGAAAAACCACTAAACCCAAACAGTTCTAATTCAGCAAGCCAAGAAGGATCATCCATCCAGATGAAAGCCTAACAAAATTAGATGATTTTTTCTTCCATAGCTGGGCTTCAGTGGAGCACAAAAAAAATACATGGCAGTAAAAAGGCAATTCCCAGCTCTCAGTGATTAAAACAGCAAAAAAAACCCATAATTCAGGCTGCCTAGCTCCTCACGGGTGCCTGGCATGCCCATGCATATATGCATACTCACACCATTAGCTCAGAAACATCATTCAGTTTGCAAAGTGATGTTCTCAGCTGTCAGAAGAAAAGCTGCTGGCTGAAATCAGCTTCTAATTTTCCTATATAAAACCCTAAAACCTTTAACTAAAAGATCAGCTTTTTCCAATCTATTCCCTGCTTTATTTAGCCTGCCCAAAACAGGACAGTTTGTGGCACAGGATGGAAGAACCACACCACAGTGGCTACAGAACCTCCAAGGTTTTAATAATTTAATAAAAGAGCAGAACACTGAACCACGAAACCACTCAAACAGAACTGTGTAAAACAGTTTTTAGGTAAAAATGGAAAATTGGCCCCTGGATCAGGAACATAAAAGGAGCAGGGAACTAACATCCCACACCTGGGAATACCCTTGGGTAGGCACCAAGTGTAACAGCCATTTCCTGCTCCCACAGAAACGTTCAAATTCACCCATTTAATGGAAAGGGAAATAAATTTGGACACCTCGAGACATCGACCGCTGCTATCTTGGGGTCAAGACTCAAAGTGTTCTTCAGCTCATTTTAAAAACAAAGACAGAAGGAAAAGAAGCCTCCCTGGGCATTCCTCTCATCTTTTTTTTTCAGACTTTTGTCTTTTCTCCTTAGTTTCCAAGAATGGAATAATAAGCCATGAGCCTCTCCTCCAAACAATGCAGCCATTAGCTCTGTTTTTTAGACCTTTTCTATGTTACTGGCAGCTGGCTTGCAGCCAAAGCATTTGGGTTTGCAGACAGGTTGGACGGTAACACCTGTTTCTATTACAGCAGCACCCATGGGTAATGCACTTCAATTGTCACCATCTCCAGTGACAACCTTTCATCACAACATCAGTCAGCTTCTCTGATTTTCCCAGAGACATTTGCCTCATTTGCATTGTTCCCCTGAGCTTCCCCTTATTTTTTTTCTCCCTTTTTAAATCTTCATTCCCCCTCAAAGTTCCCCAGCTCTGAAGTCTTCCATTCTCACGGAGCACCGAGGGAAAGCACAGCTTCAAGGTTAGGTTTTATTTCTGGCTGCATCTTGAAAGCCAAAGGTATTTTTTAATGTTTTGAAGACTGTAGATGAAATATGTATCAATGAGGCTGGCAGGCACTGATGCCACAAGACACTCACAACCAGGGATTAACGCTTACAGGCTCCTCCAAAAGCACTGTTCACACACTGAAGAGTTTAGTTTGTATTTTTACTTTTAAGGAAAGAATTTGGAACACAAGTACCTCAGCTCCAGCACCACCAAGCACTTCTCCTACTGTATCAAATCCTTACTGGGCATCCAGAGACTTCTACTTTTCACTCATTTTTATTCCTGTTCCTGTTTTTAATATACTTATTCCACAAAAAAATATGCAAAGACTGAAGCCCCTCTGCTGTGAGGACAGGCTGAGAGAGTTGAGGTTGTCCAGCATGGAGAAAATAAGGCTCCAGGGAGACCTTCTGATGGGTTTTCAGCGCTTAAAGAGGCCTAGAAGAAAGCTGGGGACAGACTTCTGAGCAGGGACTGTTGTGACAGGACGAGGGGTGATGGTTTGGAACTAAAAGAGAGAGGTACAGACTGGAGAGAAGGAAGAATTTATTCACTGCGAGGGTGATAAATCACTGGTCTAGGTTGCCCAGAGAGGTGAGTGATCCCTGGAATCATCACATGTCAGTGCTTGGGGCTCCGAGCAACCTGCTTTGGTTGCAGATATCCCTGATGACTGCAAAGGGGTTGGACCTTGCATCCTAAAGCATTCTATGATTCTAACCTGCTCAGCTTTTGAAAAAAAAAAACCACTGTTTCTATCCATACCCAGAAGGACACAGAGGGCAGGACGGAACACGGCTTGAGAAAGGCTCATTGAAATCACCACCAGCTTCTTCCACCACCTCTGCTTTAGTAGATTCAAATCATTCCTCCTTGTCTGGGTGACAGTGAAAATACACTCCTGAGCACTCAGCCAGGATGCAGAAAACTACTTTCCAATGTGCATTTCTTCAAAGAGACCAGCAGTTATTTGAGGTTTTCCACTGGACCAGTAACCTTGGCAAGGCTTCCCAAGACTTAACTCCAAGGAACATGTCAAATGTGACACACAACAAAAGCTAGAGAAAGGGCCACAACATCCAAGAAGTCATTCTGGAACCATGTTCACCGTAGCATACACCACCCTTTGTCATCAGACTGCAACTAACTGAGAGAAAATTCCCCGTTCTGAGAGCCTCATAGTTTTCATATGCAGGAAGATGCCACACTCAACAGCAAAATCTAGAATCAAAGAATCATTTTGACTGGAAAAGACCTTGAAGATCATCAAGTCCAATCACTAACGCAGCACCACCAGGTCACCACTAAACCACGTCCCTCAGCACCACATGTCCAGCAGTGGGGACTCCTCCCACTGCTCTGGGCAGCTTGTTCTTGGCCTTGACAATCCTCTTGGGAAAGAAATCATTGCTCAAGTCCAATCTAAACCTCCTCAGCATAATTTGAGGCCATTTCCTCTTGTTCATCACTTATTCTTGGGAGAAGAGACCAACCTCTACCTGGCTCCAACCTCCTTTCAGAGAACTGTAAGGAGCCAAAAGGCCTCCCCTCAGTCTCCTTTTTCTTCAGGCTGAACACCCTCAGTTCCCTCAGCTGCTTCTCAGAAGACTTTTGGTCTAGAGTCTTCACCAGCTTGATTGCCCTTCTTTAGATAACTTAATTGTTTTTCTTCCTTTGCTCTCAGAAGAGTTCAAAACCTCTTTATCCAGTGCAAAACCAACCAACCAAACTCCAACCCAGCAGAAAGCACAGCACACTGACCTACCAGGCAGCTCTCACCGGCCTGCACCTCACAGCCCAAGAGGAGGACAATTATGTCAACTGCAGAACTTTCTCTTACAGTTTCTACAGAACCTGAGCAGGCAGAGAAGCACCTGGGGCTGACACACCACAACCTTGTTTCTGCTAAGAATACTCAGGGATGCTCAAGAGAACCACATTTGGTTTCTCTCAGATTGCTGTGATGTTTCTGCAGCAGTTTGGCACTGCAGCAGTGTAACTGTCAAAGGTGTCAGCTGTGGGCATTAACCATGATGTGTGATATGGCGAGGCAGTGGGACAGGAACCAAAAGCATCCTTCCTCCCACCACAGGGGAGACACTTTCTTCTGGTTTGGTGTCAGAGAGCTCACAGGCACTGGTGCTGTAAAGCCACAGAGGCTTGGGATGGTCCATGACGTTCACCAGCACAGAGAGCGCTGCAGCAAGCCTGTCCTTCCAGGCTGAGGCACAGCTGACATCAAAAAGAACCACAGAACTATTCCAGTTAGAGAAGACCTCTGAGATGCATAGGTTCACAGAATAGTTTGGGTTGGAAGGGACCTCAAAGATCATCTAGTTCCACATCCCTGTCACAGGCAAGGACACCTTCCACTGGACCAGTTTGCTCAAGGCCTCATTCAACCTGGTCTTGAGCACCTCCAGGGAGATGGAATTCACAGCCTCCCTGGGCACCACCCTCACTGCAAAGAACTTCTTCCTAATCTGCAGTCTAAATCTCCTCTCCTCCAGCTTCAATCCATTCCCTTTTGTCCTATCACAACAAGGCCTTGTAAAAAGTCCCTTCCCAGCTTTCTTGTAGGCCGCTTCAGGTACTGGAAGATAAATAGACCATGTCTAGGAGGCTGCAGTGAGGTGGGGGTCGGTCTCTTTTCCCTACTATCTGGTGACAGGACAAGAGGAAATGGCCTGAAATTGTGCCAGGGGAGATTTAGGTTGGACACGAGGAACAATTTCTTTGCTGCAAGAGTGGTCAGGCATTGGCACAGGCTGCCCAGGGAAGCGATGGAGTCACCATCCCTGGAGGTGTTCAAGAAAGGTGTGGCCATGGCACTTTGTGACAAGGTTTAAGATCCATGGTGGTGTTAGGCTGCTGGTTGGGCTCGGCAGTCGTGAGGGTCTTCTCCAACTGATACAACTCTGGTTCTGCGTCGCCATTCTCCCTCCTTGGAGTCCCCCTTCATGTTCTCTCCATGACAGAAAGCAGATGTCTGGCAGGATGCTGAACACATGCTGGCTGCCTTGAAAACAGCTCATCTAGATTTCCCCCTAACAAAACTCACCATCTTCCACTTCAGTCACATCACCAGTTCACGCTGCCGCATTTTCATACTGTGAGTTCTCTGACAGGGAAGTCACTTACAGGAGGAAAGGAATCCAAGTTACTCCTGACAATCAGCATCCCATTTTTAATAAGCTGTTTGGAGCCAAAGAGGTTTCATCTGCTACGTGCAACAGGAATTCTTTCATTGTAGACCTCAGAAGTGTAAGCAGTTTAACATCCGAGGGTAAGCCACTCCTTGTGTGGCAGAAGGAAAGCCAAGCCTATGAAACAGTCAGGTCTGAAGGCCAACAGCTGCAGTTTTTCACTTTCTCAACAAACTGAAAGTCATTATTTACAGTTTGGGATTAGAAATAAAATAAGCTAAAGCCCAATCCCCCACAATTCAGTGATCTGCCAGAAAAAAGATGCCAGTTGCTATAAACCGCTCATTAATTGTCTTTTGGTCTCAGTCACTAAGAAATGGTTAATGAACAACAGAACCAGACACGAGCAAGTGGGGATTTAATTTGCTTCTGTCTGAGTGCCTTTGCTTGAGCCGATCTCCCTCGATCTACCACTCTTACTCATAAACCTCCACTTCTATTGCTTGTGATTCATTAAGGCTACAAGACTGGGTTATTAATGCAACAGAAGTGCTCAATTATTCTTCTATGTGCTGCACTGTTGGGCTTTTAACCACAGTAATTATGCTTCGCCAGGGCCTCGTTTTTCTCCTCTGACAGGTCTGAATTCGCCACACTACCTCCAGTGTCTGGACAGTTATTTATACCTGTGTAGGGTGAAGAGGTGCATCTGCAGCTGGGGAGTAAGCAGCAGCTTTTTCTAAGGGGAGAATCCACAGTTGAGACTTCAAAGGAGTTTTAATCCAGTTTCTTGGTTTCCTAAAAAATGGCTTTCATAAGCCATCTGATACGGATAACGCAGCCCACACGGCCCTTCTGCAGCCTGCCGACCACCCACAAACCCCAGCCTGACATCACAGCCAGCAAACCCTCCTGCTACAGCCTTGGGACCAACCACCTACTGCCACCAAATGCATGATGCCTTCTCAAGCAGCAGATTCCTTCTGTGGGACCATCATTTGGGCATCTAATTACAGAACCACAGAATCTCAGCATGGGAAGGGTTGGAAGGGACCTCCAGAGATCATCCAGTCCAACCCCCCTGCTAAAGCAGGGCACCCACAGCATCTTGCCCAGCGGCACAATGCCCAGCTGGGGTTGGAAGCTCTCCAGTGGAGACTCCACAACCTCTCTGGGCAGCCTGCTCCAGGGCTCTAGCACCCTCACAACAAAGAAGTTTCTCCTTCTCTTCAAATGGAACCTCCGGGGTTGCAGTTTGTGCCTGTTGCCCCTTGCCTTGTTGTTGGGCACCAGTGGGAAGAGCCTG
>WBNM01006888.1:21922-35588 GCA_013399055.1 Ramphastos sulfuratus | reverse complement strand
TGGGTGCCCCTGCTTTGGCAAGGTGATGTCCAGAGGTTCCTTCAACCCCCACCATGCTGTGAATCTGGGATTCTTGGTGGTACACATTCAAGCATCTCTGCAGGGTTGTCTATAAATTAGTCATTTGAAACCCCACACATTCTGCTCAGCTCTGTGCTCCTCAAGGAGTGCTGCAAACTCTTTTCCAGTCAAAGAAGTCACTTCAAAGAATTTATTTATTTGGTTTCCTATCATGCCTCAAACTGAGGTCAAAGACTTCACCCCCCAGGGACTTACTGGAGCACACAGCAGAGCGAAGTACACATAGGTTATGGGTCTCAGTCTGGAGCCCCCTCAGCACCAGAAGGTCTTGTCTTTGAATTGGAGAGGAAGATGTTTAACCAGAGTTGCAGACATCATATAAAAGAAAAACAAACCTCTTCTTTCTTCCCCTCTTGGTCCCTCAGAATCTCAGGAGAACCTGGAGAGGGCTGAGAAGCAGAGGGAAAGATGGGAACAGAAGCAACACAGGAAGAGGAGAATCAAGCAGCGCTCCATCAGCAAGGAGAAGTGGGTGGAGACCCTGGTGGTGGCAGACACCAAGATGATCGAGTACCACGGGACTGAGAACATAGAGAAGTATGTGCTGACCGTGATGAACATGGTGAGTCCTGCTCCTCTCCGCTGCGCAGCCTGCGGCTCCCTGGGGACCTGCCTGTGAGACATACAGACCGCTGGGCTTGCCAGCCCTCAGCCCCAGTGGGACCTCGGCAAACCTCTGGCCAGACAGGCTGCTCCCACCCACACGTTGGTGTCTCTGCCTTGCTCAGGGCTCTGTCTGCCACAGGTGGGTGGGTTGGTGTCAGCAAGCTCGAGCCCTAAACCTCTGTGCATGCAGGTGCAGCTCAGCCTGGGGCAGTTTCACCTTCCTCATGGGGCTCCAGGGCTCTTCCCTTCTCCTTCCCACCTCAGGGATGGGTCACGTGGCCTCTCAGGGTTATACTCCAAAGGCAGAGATGCTTCAGGGAAGAAGGGAGGTGGTGGTGGGTGATGCCTGCAGTCATGCCACCACTACTGCGGCTCTCCCCAGGCAGGTGTGCAGGCAGCTTGGGCATGGCTGAAATCAGGCTGAAGCCTGCAGGAGGGCCACCCACCATCCTCTGTGTGATAAGGAAACCTCCTGACAGGAGGAGAGGCTTGCAGGGACCTGGAGCTTTGCCTCAGACTCCCTTGAACTTGGCACTGGCTGTGCATACAGAGGGAGCTGGCATCTAGTCAGCACTAGCATCTGGTGGCATCTGGTCAGCAGGAGGCACATGAGTGGCTTTCCTGGTAAGGTGCCACTGAGGACAGTGGGAAAGGAGCAACAGATTCTGGTGGTCTCCACTGGGCATCTGGATGGGGTTTGCTGGTGCCATAAAGCAAACAGATAAGTCAGCATGAGTTGGTTTAGTCTCTTCACTCTGGTGTGCTGAGGGCCTTGATGGCCAGAGAAGAAGGTGGGCAGAGGACCTCAGGGAAGTCTCTGGATTTCTGGAGGTCGAAGGCACTTAGAGATCACAGGCTTCCTTTGAGGTGTTAAACACATCTACCAGGAGAGAGCAGAGGGCTTCCCCAGGGCGTTTCTGGTTGGGTTTCAAGGTGCTCCACAGATCCCATCAAGTTCCACCTGGTTTAGACTTTGTAGTCCAGGTCTGCATCTGGCATTTCATCTGTGGGACTTCCCTGAGATGTTGTCAACAAGGCTCAGAAGCTTCCCCTCAAGCTCACCTTCCCCTACAGATGGGAGAGATCTATTTTTGGGGCTTTGTTTCCTTGGTGTGTTGCAGGTGGCAGGGCTGTTCCACCACGCCAGCATTGGCAACCCCATCAACATCGCCATCGTGCGACTCATCCTGCTGGAGGACCAGGAGGTAAGAAGAAAACACTGGGAGGAAAACATCAGAAAGAAAACAGAGTGACTCATCCCCCTTTGCTGGCAGCCAGACTGGGATAGACTGGGAGCTGGCCTTGAAAGCCCAGAAGCTCTCCCTTGTGCTGTCTTCATGGCCTGGATGATTCCACGTAAGATAAACGTGCCCATGCCAAGGTTGCTTCTGCGTGGGCTGCAGCCCTGGTGAGCTCAAGGGGATGCCATGGTGAGGGGGATGCCGTGGTGAGGGGGATGCCATGACCAGAGGAGCTGCAGACTCTGAGTTTGACAACAATTTATGAAAACTCAGCGTCGCTACCGACAGCAGAGGGCTGTGAGTCACTCCTTGGTGGTGCTCCCAGCTGTGGTGGTGCCTCTCAGGGGGCTTGATGCAGCTCCAGCAGGCTCCCCATCTGTGTCCTTCACTGGCTGTGTCCTTCACCATCAGCCAGGATGGGCTGTTTTCTTCATCCCCATCATCAGATGATTTAATGTTTTGTTTGAACCACAGATGAAAAGAAAGCAGAGAAGGGCTGTGTCCAACCAGCCTGCACTCAGTCAGTATGGAGTGATTCTGTCTGGATTGCCACAACAGTGACCCAAAGAAGCCCTCTGCTGTGAGGCCAGGCTGAGAGAGTTGGGGTTGTTCAACCTGGAGAAGAGAAAGCTCCAGGGAGATCTTCTGGTGGCTCTTCAGTGGTCAAAGGGACCAATCAGGAAGCTGGGGACAGACTTTTGAGCAGGGCCTGTTGTGGCAGGACAAGGGGTAATGGTTTGAACTAAAAGAGGGAGATTCAAAGTGGAGAGAAGGGAGAAATGTTTGACCCTTAGGGTGGTGAGAGCCTGTCCCAGGTTGCCCAGAAAGGTGAGAGATGCCTCATGCCTGGCACCATTGCAGGGTCAGGTTGTTTGGGGCTCTGAGCAAGCTGCTGTAATTGCAGACATCCCTGCTGGCTGCAGAGGGTTGAACTGGGTGAGCTTTCAAAGTCCCTTCCAACCCATTCTATGTCTCCACTCTGATGTATCTGAGATCAGACACCTGCCCACTGTGTCTTAAAATCCCAGCAGATCCAGCAGCATCATGACATCAGACTTTTCATTGTGTTGGCAGGAGGATCTGAAAATCTCCCACCATGCAGACAACACTTTGAAAAGCTTTTGCAAGTGGCAGAAGAGCATCAATGTGAAAGGAGATTCCCACCCTCTTCACCACGACGTCGCGGTCCTGCTCACCAGGTATTGTGTCCATGTGCTCATTGCATGCTGCAGAGGCTACACTGGCAGCTGGGAACACATCTGCTGGCTGCTGGCACTGGGGCAACCAGGGGAACATCTCAGTGGGAGATGCTGTAATCTTCCTTGCTGTGCCTGAGCCCTGCATGGACACCTGCCCATGAGGTGTGTGACATGAAATCTGGAGATAACCTGGTCCTAATGAATCACAGGATGGTAGGGGTTGGAAGGGACCACTGGAGATCATCTAGTCCAATGCCCCTGGCAAGGCAGGGTCACCTGCAGAAGGTCACACAAGAACATGTCCAGGCAGGTTTGGAATGTCTCCACCACCTCTCTGGGCAGCCTGGCTGGAACTTGTCTCAAATCTCAAGCTTAAACCCAGAGACAGCTCCTGGTTGGAAGTTTCCAAACCAGGTTTTCCCCATGGCCTTCTTGCCAAGCCCTGGATGGATCCTCCCAGCAGATGATTAACTCCCCTTCTTCCCTTGGAAGCTTAGTGCTTGGGATTGGCAGAGGAGCCTCTGAGAAGGCCCCTAACCTCCCATGAAGCTCGAAGGAATTCATGCCTCTGGCCAAGTTTAGATACCTTGCAGTCAAAACTTGGTTTGATGGCTTCAGGCTGCAGTGTCTTGGCTCTTGGCAGTGTGCTGGTGGTTTGTGTGATGATTCACAACCCACAACAGCTTTATCTTCCTTAGGAAGTTTGCTCCGAGGCAGAAATGAGGCACTTGAGGCCATGGACTTCAATGGGGTTGTTCTTCCTGGGTGGTTGGAGCTCCTCTGCCCCAGACCACAGCACCCCTGGGATCTGCTTCCACAAGCAGTGTAGTAATTGCTTCGTTATCCCCAGCATCAGCTTTATTTACACAATGGAGGAGAGGCAGCCAGGCTGGCTCGCTGCTCCCATTAATCAGGCTTAATAATAAGCTGGGAACACTGGGAGAGGAAAGGGGAAAGGAAAGGTTGTAAATCATCCTCTTGAGGACAGAAGTTGGATGTCTCCATTCTCACTTCTGTTTGGCTAGGGGTCTGAGTGTCTTCTGTGGGCTGGGATGGGTCCCTTGTTGGGTCCTGCCACTTCCACACCCCTTCTTTCACTGAATCCCAGCACGGTGGCTGAGCACTGCTGCCACTCTCCAACCCACCACCTGGGGAGAGGGCAAAGGGAAATGTCTCAGCTGGAACAAGTGGTTAGGAGCCAGCCTCCAGCCTCTGCCCCACCACACTGAGCGCTGCAGGGTGTTGAGGTTTAGCACCATCAACCAAGAGGTGCCTGGGGGCAGGAGATGCACACGAGATGCTCCAGCAGCCTGTGACCATCGGCAGGGCTCAGGGTCGTGGGGCAAAGAGGATCCCAGCTGTAGCGCCAGCCCAAGGTTAGGGTGCCCAGACCAAAGGTTAGGGATCCCTGGATGCCAGCATGGCAGGGAGCTGGAAGTGACCTTTGGAGATCATCCAGTCCAACCCTCCTGCTCAGCAGGTGCAACCACAGCAACTTGCTCAGGATCACAGTGGCCACATGGGTTTGGAATCTCTCGAGAAAGAGACTCCACAACCTCTCTGGGCATCCTGCTCCAGGGCTCCACCATCCTTAAAGAAGTTTCTTGTCTCTGCTTTGTGTCTGTGTGTCCCTTGTCTCCATCACTGAAGGAAGGATATCTGTGCAGCTATGAACAGACCCTGCGAGACCCTGGGCCTGTCCCACGTGGCAGGGATGTGTCAGCCCCACAGGAGCTGCAACATCAACGAGGACACAGGACTGCCCCTGGCCTTCACTGTGGCCCATGAGCTCGGACACAGGTACCACCACTTTCCTCCTCCTCTCCTCTCAGTTCTGTCCTCAGCTCTGCTGAGTCAGGGCTTGAGAAGGCATGGGTGGAAGTTGGGAGGAGATTGGCGAGTGGCTTCTCACTGGGGCAAACTTTTCCTCTGCAGCCTTGAGAACTTTCCCTGGGACTTTCGTTTGAGAGTTTAGTTTTTGGGTGCCCCAGGTTCAATGAAAACCAAGGCAACCTGCACAGGTTGTGTTTGTCCTTTGTCCTGTGTTGCTGTTGTGGAAGGTTCTGGAGAAGAGAGTTGTCCATTAGAAGTTTTAAGGAAGGGTTTGGGTGCAGAATCAGCAGCAGAATTTTGCCCTAATTTCGATTCAGCTTTGACAAGATCACTTGAAGATTTTAGTTCATAATAGATGTGAAAGAAAGGTTGGGGCAGATGGTACTTGAGGCCCCTTCCAACCTGGAATCTGATGATTCTGTGCCATCGTTGCCTGGTAAAAGCACCTACCCAGTAAGGTTCATTAACTTGGTGTTCTTCAATGACCTCATGCCTTTTTTCTTGGCTGAGCTTTCAGTAAGAAAACTGAAATAAAATCATAGAGTCACAGAATTGTTTGGTTTGGAAAAGACCTCTAAGATCATCGAGTCCAACCATCAACCCAACACCACCACTGCCATTAAACCATGTCTCAAAGTGCCACGGCCGCACATTTCTTTAACACCTCTGGGATGATGACTCCACCACCTCCCTGGGCAGCCTGTTCCAGTGCCTGACCACTCTTGCAGGAAAGAAATTGGTCCTAGTTTCCAACCTAAACCTCCCCTGGGACAATTTCAAACCATTTCCTCCTCTTCTTTCACCTGATACTGGGTAGAAGAGACCAACCCCCACCTCACTCTGGCCTCCTTTCCAGGAGTTGTAGAAAGCCAGAAGGTCTCCCCTCAGCCTCCTTTTCTCTAGGCTGAACAGCCCCAGTTCCCTCAGGGGCTCCTCATCAGACCTCTTCTCCAGACCCTTCACCAAAGTCCTGACACCCTGGTATCACCACAGCCCCCCCCAGGGCCAGGTGCCCAGGTGTTGCTGGAGGCCGGTGTCCAGCGTGGCGTGTGGTGGTGCTGGGCAGCAGAGTGGCTGGGCGGTTGTGGCAGTGTGTGGCTCACCTCTCCTTTGTGGGGCTGTGCTCTTACACAGTTTTGGGATTCAGCATGATGGAAGCAGCAATGACTGTGAGCCAGTTGGGAAAAGACCTTTCATCATGTCTCCACAGCTCCTGTATGACACTTCCCCACTCACCTGGTCCCGCTGCAGCCGCGAGTACATCACACGATTCCTTGAGTAAGTCCTTCCTTCCTTCCTCTTCTTCCTCACTCCTGGGATGCTGAGGGTGGCTTGGGTCTGCAACTGGGGACTGGCCAAGCAAAAGTCAGCCCCAGGGTATGTGCAGAAAAGGACTTGGGGGCACTGGTGGGTGAGAAGCTGGAGATGAGCCAGCAATGGGCACTTGCAGCCCAGAAGGCCAATGGCAGCCTGGGCTGCATCAAAAGCAAAGTAGCCAGCAGATGAGAGAGGTGATTCTGCCCCTCTGCTCTGCTCTGCTGAGACCTCACCTGCACTGCTGTGTCCAGCTCTGGGGTCTCCAAGGCAAGAAGGGCATGGACCTGCTGGAGCGGGTCCAGAGGAGTCACAGAGATGATCAGAGGGCTGCAGCACTTCTCCTATGAGGACAGGGTGAGGGAGTTGGGGCTGTTCAGCCTGGAGAATAGAAGGATCTGGACCTTGGAGCTGCATTTCAATATCTAAAAAGGTCCTAGAGAAAGGCTGGAAGGGACTGTTCAGAAAGGCCTGTGGGGATAGGACAAGGGGCAGTGGTTTGAGACTGGAGCAGGGGAGGTTTAGGTTGGACATCAGGAGGAAGCTCTTCACAAGGAGGGTGGTGAGACACTGGCACAGGCTGCCCAGAGATTCGTTGAGGCCCCATCCCTGGAGACATTCAAGGTCAAACTTGATGGGGCCCCGAGCAACCTGTTTTAGTTGGAGGTGTCCTTACTGAGTGCTGAGGGAGGTTGGGCAAGATGCCCTTTGAGGGTCCCTTCCAAACCAACGCACTCTGAAAATCTGTGATCTCACTTGGTTGCCTCTGTCCTTGTTGTGAAAGGTGAAGGTTTGAACACAAAAGCATCAGAAGCATTTGGGTGGTGGCATGAGAGGGTTGAGTTGTAAAGTCAGAGAGGTTTTCAGCACAGATAAGGAGCTGACCTGCTGGGAAGCAGCTCTGTGGAGACAGACCTAGGAGTGCTGGTGGACGAGAAGTTGCCCATGGGCCAGCAATGTGCCCTCATGGCCAAGAAGGCAAATAGTACCCTGGGGAGCATGAAGAGGAACGTGGCCAGCAGGTCAAGGCATGTTCTTCTCTCCCTCCTCTCTGCTCCAGTGAGGCCACATCTGGAGAACTGAGTCCAGTTCTGGGCTGCCCAGTTCAAGAGAACCAGGTAACTACTGGAGAGAGTCCGATGGAGGCTCTGAAGATGCTGAGGGGCCTGGAGCACCTCTGAGGAGAAAGGTCTGAGAGCCCTGGGGCTGTTTAGCCTGGAGAAGAGCAGCCCCAGAGGAGATCTGCTCAGTGCTCAGCATGAGCTAAAGGGTGGGGTGTGAGAGGATGAGGCCAGACTCTTGTCAGTGGTGCCCAGGGACAGGACAAGGGGCAGCAGACACAAACTGGAAGCCAGGAGGTTCCAACTGAAGATGAGGAGAGCATTCTTTGGTGTGAGGGTGCTAGGGCCCTGAAGGAGGCTGCCCAGAGAGGTTGTAGTGTCTCCTTCTCTGGGGAGCTTCCAAACCCTCCTGGCCATTGTGATCCTGGGCAATCTACAGTAGGTGCCCCTGCTTGAGCAGAGGGGTTGGACTGGATGGTCTGCAGAAGTCACTTCCAACCCTCACCTTGCTGGGATTCTGGGACTCTTTGATGCTCTGTGGAGAGCTGAGCATGCAGCAGATGATGTTTGCCTGTAGGCAGGAGGCATCACATGAGGGAATGAGGCAGGGCCAAGCTCTTCCCTGCATTTGTTTATTTTTAGCACCCCAGGGCTGATTTTTCAGCTCATTGTTGTTAAGTTCCTCGGAACTCAGCCCGGAGGGTTAGGTTTGTCAGCCAGTGGCTGCTCTGGAGGAACATTCTCCTCCCTTGCTGTGGGCAGTGTGGACAACGAGAGCCTTGGCCAGGAGCAGTGACAGGGGAGAGCTGGGTGAGGATGCTGGGGCTGAGCTCCGTAGAATCACAGAACGGTAGGGGTCGGCAGGGACCTCTGACGATCATCAAGCCCAATTCCATGTCAAAGCAGGAATGGGTCTTGAAAGCCTCTAGAGGAGGAGACTTCACAACCTCTCTGGTTCCAGGCTGATCCCAGCCTGGAGCATGTGGGCTTGGCCCCCATCAGGGGGAATTACTTTGATTTATGGAGCTTTCTGGTGTCCGCAGCGTTCTTGGCCCGTTGCTTTTAACCTCTGCTGCTGGGTTAAGAATTTCCTGCTTGCACTGACCTTGGGCTGCTCTGAGCTCCAATGGGGAAGAAGCAGAGCAGCTGGATCCTGCTCCACTTGTATTTGGGGCTCTTTGCTCCCTCCCAGAAAGGTGCAGCTCTTCCTTAAGGGCAGAGCAAGCATCCTTCCCCAGCTGTGACATCCCCTGGCGAGGGAGAGGCCCCTCTCCAGCAGGGACATGAATGTTTTAACACCACCTTGGCAGGAGAAGAGGAAGGGGTGAGCCAGGCAGTGGGACCCTGCTGACCTGGGGTTGCTGGGTGTGCTGGAACAGACGAGACAACAGAAAGCTCTCTGAGATACTGGTTATTATTTCACAGCAGAGGATTGTCTTACAAGCACTGCTGAACATTGAAGCATCTGCAAACCGTTCCTGTCATCAGCCCATCCCTGGAGCTGTTTCAAAGCTGCAGAGAGGTGGTGCTGAGAAACATGATTTAGCACCAGCCTTGGTGGAGTTGAACTTGATGATCTTAAAGGTCTTTACAAAAAAAAAAAAAAAAAAAAAAAAAACTGATTCCATGACAAGGGTTTGTGGGCTGACTCCTGGGGGCGGCCAGGGCTGGGCGACCNCAAAAAACTGATTCCATGACAGTGCTTGTGGGTCTGACTCTGGGTGCAGCCAGGGCTGAGCGACCCTCTTGGTGAGGCTGTAGGTCAGAATTTGCTCAGAGGAGGTGGAAGAGGTCACCTCCCTGCTGCAGTGGTGCTGTCCTCTCCAGAACGAGCATCCTTTGTTCAGGCTAATGAGGGAGGCTGACACAGGGTGGGCGGTGATGGTCCTCCAGTGGAGGTACCGCTCTGGACCTGGGCATCTCCTTGGCTCCAGGTCATGCCAGCACTTCCCAGACAAACCCTTGGAGGTGTTCCATGGCTTTTTCCCCTCTAACCCTCAGAGGAGCTGGAAGATGTTCTAGAGCTCCTTGCTCTCCACCCTCACCATGGCATGAGTGATAGTGTTTCCCAGTCCAGCTGGTGGAGTACCCTTGTGAAATGGGTGTCTGCTCTCCACCACCAGCCTGTGATGGTGTGGAGCAGCCTCCCTTAATCTTAGCAGCAGCCTTGGCACAGCTGCAGAATTTTCCCTAGCTTAAACAACCATTTTTTAAGGCTCTTTGCACAGCACTGAAGATCTTCTTCCATCCTCTTGCCATGGGCTCGTTCCAGCCGATCCCCACCTTCCTGGAGCCTGGGGAAGCCCTGTCTGTCACATCCCTCCCCTTCCAGTCCTGCCAGACCCCCAATTTGTGCAGCTGATTGTTTCCAAGCTCACATCCTTGCCTTTGTTTTGATGGAATTCCATCCTGGCTTTTTTTTTTCCCCCACCACTTCTCCAGTTTTCTAAGAGCTTTTTGGAATGTTAATGCTGCTTTCAAATGGCTCTGCAGATCCTCCCAGCCTGCTCACATGTGGAGATTTAATCCTCAGCCTATCTCTTCCATCATCCAGATCGTTAAGGAAGGGACCCCTGAGCATTTTGGAGTGTGGTTTGCTGCATAGCCCTGCGAAGCCTGGGAGAATCTCCTGCCAAATTCTGGCTTGGGGATGTCTTTTGGCCAGTTGTGGGGACCAGTAGGACAGCTGGAAAATATGAATGAAGAAATTGATTTTTAAATGTAGCACTGGAAAGCTGACACAGCACAGCCAGCCTGTATCACTCCCACAGTGGGACAGAGATCTCTCCTGTAAGCCGGGGTTGTTCAGCCTGGAGAAGAAGAGGCTCGAAGAAGACCACCTGGTGGCCTTTCAGTGCTTAAAGGGGCTGATCAGAAAGCTGGGGGCAGGCTTTTGCGCAGGGCCTGTTGTGACAGGACAAGAGATGATGGTTTAAACTGTAAAAGGGAGATTCATAGTGGAGAGAAGGGAGAAATGTTTGATGCGGAGTGTGGTGACAGCCTGTCCCACGTTGCCCAGAGAGGTGGGAGGTGCCCCATGCCTGGAACCATTCCAGGCCAGATTGTTTGGGGTTCTGAGCAAGCTGCTGTAATTGCAGATGTCCTTGCTGGCTGCAGGGGATTGTACTGGATGAGCTTGAAAGGTCCCTTCCAACCCAAACCATTCCATCATTCCCTGGTATTTTAAGGGCCTGTCTCCTGCCAACTGAAGTAGTGTCCAGTATGGACCTCACTGGAGTGCAGTGGGAGAGGGAAGAAGGTGCTGATTCTGCCAGACATCCCCCGTGGCACTGCCAGCACCCCAGAGCAGGAGCACCCCCATACACTTGGCCCTTCTGTTGCTGGTTTGTTTCCATGTGAACTTAGAGCCATTCCCAGTCAAAACCAGCAGAAGTGATCCAGTCTGCTGGGAAAGCCTTGCCAGGGAACCTCACCACACTGGAAACAAGTTTGTTTAAGTCAGCACTGGAAGCTCCACGAGTGGCAATTGCTGGAGTGTTTGTGGAGTATCATAGCAAAAGCAGCAGAGCAGAGCCAGGACCATCCCTCGTGGCTCTTTCAGCTTGGCCACCAGCCACTGTCTGCCTCCGTGGCTCGGGTTCAACATCTCTGTTCTAAAATTGTCCTGCCCAGCACAGTTTGAGCTCTGTTTGTAGTGGCAAGGGGAGGCTGAGTGCTGACAATCTGCTTTATTGCAATGAGCAGGCTGTTGACACGTGGGTTGTAGTGTCCACGGGGACCTTCGTGGGGCTGGAGTGATGTAGGACAGCATCCGGCTCTTGGCAGTGAGATGTTTGTTCAGTGAAACCCTTCCCCTTGAAAGGGGCTTGAGTTGCTGACCTGTTCACAAAGCAAAAATCCAGGGAGTTGTTCCCAGGGAAAAAAAGACATTTCTGTCTTGTCAGAGAGTCATAGAATGGGTTGGGTTGGAAGGGACCTTAGAGATCATCCACTTCCAACCTCCTGCTATGTGCAGGGACACCTCCCACTATATCAGGTTGCTCAAAGCCTCATCCAGCCTGGCCTTGAACACCTCCAGGGAGGAGATGATCATTATGGGGTTGGGGGCATCTCAGGAAGAAAAGGGGGAGTGTGCAAGGCAGGGGCATGGAGAAGCTGCTGCTGCCTTCACCTGTTCTCCTTCCCAACATCNAGAAGCAGAATGATGAGTTGGAAACTCTGCAGGGTCAGGCAGGAGAGTTGATAGGGCAGAGATTGTCTTATCTACATTTCTGTCCTTGCTTTTCTATGTGCTGGCAGAAGGAATGGGTAATGGAGACATCCCTATATTATCTTTTCACAGCCAATAATCTGATTTCTCTCATTAAAATATTCTAATATGAAAATCTTCTAAATATGAGCCTCAAACCAGCACACCTGCTGACGAAGCTTTGCTTTCTCTCCTCTTGGGCTGTCCCTCTGCAGTGGTGCTTCAACGGCGAGTGCGTGCCGGTGGGTTACCGTCCCGAGGCCATCGACGGCGGCTGGAGCCCCTGGAGCTCCTGGGCCCTGTGCTCGCGGAGCTGCGGCGCCGGCGTGCAGAGCGCCGAGAGGCAGTGCAGCAGCCCCACGTAAGCAGTGGCTTGCTCCTGTTGGAGGCCAGGCAGGACCCTGTCCAGGAGAGGAACCCAACACTTGGTAGAATCAGAGTCCAACCACCAACCCGGCACCGCCCCAGCCACCGAACCGTGCCCCAAAGTGCAGTGCCCGNTTCCAACCCTTACCATTCTGCAATTGATTCCCCATCAACCACAGGATGATCACCCTGGAAGCAGGCACCCAGCCTGAGAAGTGGGGACCCCTACATGTGCTGGAGCAGCTCTAGGGTGGATTGGAGAACTAAGATCATAGCAGCTAGGAATGCTGATTGCTCCTCGTGGTGGTGGGACATTAACGAGCTGTGGTTCCTCCGTTGGCAGCTGCCGGGTGTGCCGGGCTGGTGGTGATGCTGCTGTGACCCCTCTCTTTCAGCCGGGGCTGGGGGCTCTGCCTGGATGACCCCCCTGCCCGGGAGGTGCTGGACTACCCCTTGGTGCCCCCGGGCGTCCTCTATGACGTTGGCCACCAGTGCCGGCTGCAGTATGGACCCTACTCCACCTTCTGCGATGACATGGATGTAAGCCAAGGTCTCCCCCGACGTAACCCCCCAGGCTTGTGGGGCTCTGAGGGGTTCTCTGGGGAGAGGAGGGGCTTTGCATGGGGTGATCCTCCCTCTGGAGGCTCAGCCTGTGCTGGTGGGTTGGCTGCTGCACTGACCACGTCCTGCTCGACCTTGTTTTCTGCAGAGCGTCTGCAACACGCTGTGGTGCACGGTGGGGAACACCTGCCACTCCAAGCTGGATGCGGCTGTCGACGGCACAGCATGTGGGGACAACAAGGTAATGGGGAGCAGACACCCCCTGGGGCTGCAGACACTCCTTCCCCTGCATATTGAGGGGTTTTGCAGGCTCCATCACACAGGGATGGGGTCCCCTCGCTGCCCTTGCCCTGCCCAAACCTCTGCTGGGGAGGGTTTGCCTTCAGTGGAGCTGAATGCCCCAGAGTGGTGAGCCCCTCGTGGTGGGATGGGAGAGCATGAGACTTGTTCTGCTTGGTGGGTGCTGCACCAGGAACAGGGTGTGGAGGGGCCCAGCTGTCTGCAAGCAGATCTGACCACCCTTGGTTCCTCTGCCGTGGGCCTGAGCCCTCACACTACACTTCTCCAGAACAAGATTTTCCTGCTCAATTTCCTGCCCCTCTCCATAAAGCCCAGAGTTATAAAAATCTCTGTAGATGTTTCTCCTTATTAGTTCAGTGTCTCCTCCCCAAGCCCTGGCCCCAGAGCACCAGGGGTGATCCTGGGCTTAGCTGCTGCTCCCTGCAGGACCTCCCATGGTGCCTTGTATGGACATGGCTGTGCCTCTGGGCTGAGATGGGGCTCTGGATCCTCTTGCTGGTGGGTCTGGTGGAGGTGTGGGTGCGTTGCCTTGAAGAAACCCTCAGACAGGTCAACATCAGAATTTCCCATGGTTAGAAGTGCATCAAGCCCTGGCAGAACCCCGTGTGAGCAAAGCATGGATTTGGGGGCAATTCTTGGGGGGCATTCTGGTTACCTGCTGTAGTGGTTCTGGGCATCACCTGCCCCCCAGACCCCAAAAATTCACCCAGACTAAACTCAGCCATCTGGAAGTTAAAGAATGAATCTTTATATTCACAGCTTAGGACAATTTACAAGCATATATATATATATATAAATATAATAATACAAATATTTACAACTATATAGAGTTATATACAAGTTAAAAGTAATACAGAAATACAAGAACCCTCCCAGCAGTCAGAGTGCCCTGGA
>WBNM01006888.1:0-21805 GCA_013399055.1 Ramphastos sulfuratus | reverse complement strand
TCTGATTTCTCTCATTAAAATATTCTAATATGAAAATCTTCTAAATATGAGCCTCAAACCAGCACACCTGCTGACGAAGCTTTGCTTTCTCTCCTCTTGGGCTGTCCCTCTGCAGTGGTGCTTCAACGGCGAGTGCGTGCCGGTGGGTTACCGTCCCGAGGCCATCGACGGCGGCTGGAGCCCCTGGAGCTCCTGGGCCCTGTGCTCGCGGAGCTGCGGCGCCGGCGTGCAGAGCGCCGAGAGGCAGTGCAGCAGCCCCACGTAAGCAGTGGCTTGCTCCTGTTGGAGGCCAGGCAGGACCCTGTCCAGGAGAGGAACCCAACACTTGGTAGAATCAGAGTCCAACCACCAACCCGGCACCGCCCCAGCCACCGAACCGTGCCCCAAAGTGCAGTGCCCGCAGGTTTCTTGAATGCTTCCAGGGATGGGGACTCCACCACCTCCCTGGGCAGCCTGTTCCAGTGTCTGACTGCTCTTGCAGGAAAGAAATTGTTCCTAATCTCCAACCTAAACCTCCCCTGGCACAATTTCAGGCCATTTTTTCTTGTTCTGTCACCTGACACCAAGGAGAAGAGACCAACCCTCACCTGGCTCCAACCTCTTTTCAGGGAGTTGTGGTGGGTGATGAAGTCTCCCGTTGGCCAGGAGTGACCTTGCCCCTGTACTGGGCGCTGGTGAGGTGATACCTTGAATCCTGGGTTCAGTTTTGGGCTCCACACTCCAAGGACATTGAGAGGCCGGAGCAGGTCCAGAGAAGGGCAGTGAAGCTGATTAGTCTGGAGAACAGGTCTGGAGCAACTGAGGGAATTGGAGAAGAGGTGGCTGAGAGGAGCCTGGGATGAGCTGCCTGGGGAGGTGGTGGAGTCACTGACCCTGGATGTGCTTAAGGATTGTTTGGAAGTGGTGCTTAGAGACAGAGTTTAAGGTTAATCTTGTAGAGTAGGCTTATAGGTTGAACTTGGTGATCCCGACAGTCTTTTCCAACCTGGATGTTTCTGTGATTCTGTGATGTTCTGACTCTCTACAACTCCCTGAAAGGAGGCTGAAGCCAGGTGTAGGGGGGGTCAGTTTCTTACCACATGCAACAAGTGGTAGGACAAGAGGAAATGGCCTCAAGTTGCCTCCAGGGGAGGTTAATGTTGGATGCAAAGAATAATTTCTTCCCAGAACAGGTTCCCAGGCACTGACAAAGGAGCAGTCTCTTCCATCCCATCATTTCTAGGCTGACCCTTCTGCTCACCAGATGTCTCCCTGGTCACCAAGTGGCTGTTGCAAACTCCTGGCTTACCCACCTTGGGATGGGGAGAGGAAAGGGCTTTGTGAGGAAAGTGCCAGCAGCAGTCATCTTTCCATGTTGAGAGGAATTCTAGAAGGTGTGGGATCAGGCTCTGGAAGCTGGAGGAGCTCTGGAAGCTGGAGGATCAGGCTCTTCAAGCAGCCCAGCCATGCTTTCTGCCCAGCTCCTTCCTTGGGCACAGAGGCTTCCACACATGCTCTTGGGCTGTTTGAAGCAGCAGGGTGTCATCTTGGTGCTGGGTCAAGACCTGGGTTTGTGTTTGAGATGAGTTCTGTGGCAGGAGAGCAGATGTGGTTGGTGGAAGAGTTCAAACAGAGCTGTGGGTGGGCAGGAGAACAAACACTGGGAAAGCAGCAGAATTTCCCTGGGCGGTTGTTTGCTTTGGCCACAGGAGGTGGATCTTCAGCTTTGCTTGGTGGGTGGAGTGAAGAACATGTGTGGTGGGCAGCCCCTGTCCTGCTGGTGTCTCCTGGGGGCAGGGAGCATCAACAGCCCCAAAGAACCAGCAACTTTGGTCCCTTCAGCAAAGAGTGCCCAGATCTAGTAGGGGAAAGTCATTGTCATGAGGTGGTGGGGACATGAAATGTGGAGAGGGCAAGCATCAGGAGATGGGAGCAGTATTTTGAGGCTCTGAGAAAAACCTTTTCTTGCTTTTGAAGTCCCTTTTACTTAAAAAAAAAAAAAAATCCAGGGACAGCTTTGCTGCTCCCTTGAGTGGCAGAGGAGCAGGATTGGAAGTGCACCTCAGGTGGGATGGCTCCTCCAGAGCAGACACAGAATGGGCACTCTGGCATCTCTTCAGCCATGGTATCTGGAGGAGTGAAGCAGATGTTTCACCCCCAGGGAGAGGTGCCCAGCTGCAAGAGGTGGGGGAACTTCAGCTGTGAACACTGCCAGTAACACTTGATTTTGGTAGGTGCTTCCATAGCCATGCAGACCTATCAAACTGACCAGACATCCAACGTGAAGGAGAAGCTAATGGGGGCAAGATGTAGCTCATCTGGCTTGAGAGCCAGCCCTCAGTGCAAGTGGCCTTTGGTCCATGATTGGTCCATGACTTCACCCTCCATGGTCCCATAGTACAGCCCAGCAGCAGCGGGGAGCTGGTCCAGGAGTGACTTGGAGGAGGACATGGGCTGTGGTTTTCACACCTATCAAAAGCTGATAGAATCATAGAATGGTTTAGGTTGGAAGGGACCTCAAAGATCATCTAGTTCCAACCCCTTGCCCAGCTAGAACAGATTGCTCAAGGCCTCGTCCAACCTGGCCTTGAACACCTCCAGGGAGGTTGTGGATCACAGAATCATAGAACGTGATCTTTGATCATGTTCTGTGATTCTGTGATCCACAACCTCCCTGGGCAACCTGTTCCAGTATCTCACCACCCTCACTGTAAAGAACTGCTTCCTAGCATCTAGTTTAAATCTCCCCTCTGCCAGTTTAAACCCATTGCCCCTTTTCCTTGAGTGGAGTGGGGATCCTTCTGGGGTGGATGTATGCTCTTCTGTAGAAAGGTTGGACCAGATGAGATGATCCTTGAGGTCCCTTCCAAGCAGGCATTCTATAATGTTAGCTCCACAGCCAGCTTCCTTACCTCACGTTGCAGCAGTGGTGTGTTGGTTGTAACTGGGAGAGCTCCATATTGACTCCAGGTGGAGTCAAGCATGAATCCTCCTTGTCTGTGGATGCTCCATCTCTGGAAGTGTCCAACATCAGGTTGGAGAGAGCTTTGAGCAACCAGATGATGTCTGCCCACTGTGGGGAGGATTGGACTGGATGACCTTTAATATCTGTATCCAGTATCTGAAGGGGGCCTACAGGAAGGCTGGGGAGGGACTATTGATAAGGTCTTGCAATGACAGGACAAGGGGCAATGGGTTTGAACTGGCAGAGGGAAGATTTAGACTGGATGTTAGGAGGAAGTTCTTTCCAGTGAGGGTGGTGAGGCACTGGCACAGGTTGCCCAGGGAGGTTGTGGCTGCTCCCTCCCTGGAGGTGTTCAAGGCCAGGTTGGATGAGGCCTTGAGTGACCTGTGCTAGTGGGAGGTGTCCCTGCCTATGGCAGGGGGTTGGAACTAGATGATCCTTGAGGTCTCCTTTCAACCTTACCACTCTATGATTCTATCTCTTCCAACCCAAAGCCTTGTGTGACTTTCTTCTATCCCTTTCCCTCCCATGGCCAGACCCAAGTACGGGGGCAGGTACTGCTTGGGGGAACGGAAGCGGTTCCGGATCTGCAACATCAAGCCGTGTGCCCCCGACAAGCCCTCCTTCCGCCAGGTCCAGTGCAGCCACTTCAACCCCATGCTCTACAAAGGGAAGCTCTACAAGTGGACGCCGGTGCCCAACAACAGTGAGTCCCAGAACTACAGAGAAATGTAGGAGAGGGTCAAGAGGGTCTTCTCAACAGCTTCATCTTGCTGTGGGTGGCCACAGGATTGGCCTTGCAGCCAGCGCTGTTCAGTGTCCTCATCAATGACACAGGCAGCGAGACTGAGGGCACCCCCAGCAAGTTTGCAGATGACACCAATCTAGCTGGTGAGGTTGATAAATCTGAAGGGACAGGGTGGGTGCCATCCAGAGGGACCTGGACATGTGGGCTGAGGAGAATCTCATAGGTTCAATAAGGCAAAGTGCAAGGTCCTGCATCTGGGTCAGGTCAATCTTCAGTACCCATCCAGGCTGGGGGATACTGAGATTGAGAGCAGCCCTGCAGAAAAGGACTTGGGGGTGCTGGTGGATGAGAAGCTGGACATGAGCCAGTGGACACTTGCAGCCCAGAAGGCCAATGGCAGCCTGGGCTGCATCCAAAGCAGCATGGCCAGCAGATGAGAGAGGTGATTCTGCCCCTCTGCTCTGGTGAGACCTCACCTGCAGTGCTGTGTCCAGCTCTGGGGCCCTCAGCACAAGAGAAACATGGACCTGCTGGAGGTAGTTCAGAGGAGACCACAAAAATGATCAGAGGGCTGCAGCACTTCTCCTATGGGCATGTCTGGGAGAGTTGAGGCTGTTCAGCCTGGAGAAGAGAAGGCTCCAGGGATACCTTAGAGCTTAATTTCAATATCTGAAGGGCACCTACAGGAAGGCTGGGGAGGGACTGTTCAGAAGGGCAGGTGGGGATAGGACAAGGGGGAATGGTTTGAGATTGGAGTGGGGGAGGTTTAGGTTGGACATTAGGAGGAAGCTCTTCACAATGAGGATGGTGAGACACTGGAACAGGTTGCCTAGACATGTGGTGGAGGCCCCATCCCTGGAGACATTGAAAGTCAAACTTGATGGGGCCCTGGGCAGCCTACTCTAGTTGGGGATGTCCCTGCTGACTGCAGAGGGATTGGACAAGATGCCCTTTGAGGGTCCCTTCCAACCTGATGCAATCTGTGATTCTGTGTGTTTAAGCTGTGGCTGGGCTTGCAGGGGGTTTGAGTTGTGTTTTTTGGAGATGGTTTGGAGGCCTCCAGGTGCTGGGGCTCAGTTGTTGCCTGTTGGGTTCCCCAGTTAATCCCTGCGAGCTGCACTGCCGGCCGGAGGATGAGTACTTTGCGGAGAAGCTGCGGGATGCTGTCATCGATGGGACCCCCTGCTACGAGATGAATGCCAGCAGGGATATCTGCATCAATGGCATCTGCAAGGTGAGGCTCAGGGGAAGGAGCCCAGGCACCATCCCTGTGCTCAGGCAAATGGAGATGAGTGTCGTGACCTGTCCCTTGGATGAACACCCTCCCCTCTCACATGCACCCATGGGCTGGAGAGAGGAAGGGAGGTTTCACTTTGCAAATAAAGTCAGAGATAGGGAAGAGGACATGGACTGTGAAGATGCTGAGGGGCTTGGGGCAGCTCTGTGAGGAGGAAAGGCTGAGAAACCTGGGGCTGTCGAGCCTGGAGAAAAGCAGCCTGAGAGGGGATCTGCTCAATGCTCAGTAAGAGATAAAGGTCGGGGGGCAAGAGGATGGGTCCAGACTCTTCTCAGTGCCCAGAGATAGGACAAGGGGTAGGCACAAACTGGAGCCCAGGAGGTTCCGTCTGAAGATGAGGAGAAACTTCTGTAGTGTGAGGGGTGCTGGAGCCCTGGAGCAGGTTTTCCAAAGAGACTGTGGATTCTCCACCTCTGGAGAGCTTCCAGACCCAGGTGGCCATTGTGATCCTGGGCCAGCTGCTGTGGTTGCCCCTGCTTTAGCAGATGATCTCCAGAGGTCATTTCTGACCCCCACCATGCTGTTAATCTTTGAGAGGACACCCAGCTCAGCTCTGCATCCTGCGTGTGGCCATGGGTCTGACCTGGGGGCCTCTCCCAGTCTTGGAATTTGTCACAGAATCTCAGCATATGGGGATTCGAAGAGACCTCTGAAGATCATGCAGTCCAGCCCTGCCAAAAGACCCCAACTTGCCCCTCTCTCCCACCCATCTTCATTATTTTCCACTGCTGAGGACCAAGACCAATCCTCTCCCCTGTTCCTCCCACACTGGTGTTTGAATCATCTCCCAAGGGCAGCAGTGGATTCCTCTACGTTGGTCAGTTTTAAGACCCAGCTTGGCAGGGTGCTGGGCCAGCTCATTTCTGTTTCACTGTCACCTAGAGAGGTCAGAGCAGGCTAGGGGTCCCTTCCAGCCTGGCATTCTGTGATTCGATTGGTGGCCACTGTTGTGGTGGGAAATTGGGGTGACCTGGGGACACAGGTGACTGATGGAGCTACCTTGCAGAACGTGGGCTGTGACTACGAGATCGACTCCAATGCGGTGGAGGACCGGTGTGGTGTCTGCCACGGGGACGGCTCCACCTGCCACACCGTCAAGAAGACCTTTGAGGACAGTGAGGGGCTGGGTAAGGTGTAAGGATTGGCACAGCGAGGGGCTGGGTAAGGTGTAAGGATTGACACGATACTGGCACCCAGGGGACAGGAGTACCCACCCAAGCTCATGGCCTTCCAGTATCTGAAAGGGGCCTACAGGAGGGCTGGGAAGGGACTATTTGCAAGGTCTTGCAATGACAAGACAAGGGGCAATGGGTTTAAACTGGCAGAGGGGAGAGTCAAACTGGATGCTAGGAAGAAGTTCTCTGCAGTGAGGGTGGTGAGACACTGGCACAGGTTGCCCAGGGAGATTGTGGATGCTCCTTCCCTGGAGGTGTTTGAGGCCAGGTTGGATGAGGCTTTGAGCGACCTGTGCTAGTGGGAGGTGTCCCTGCCTATGGCAGGGGGTCGGAACTAGATGATCCTTGAGGTCCCTTCCAACCTAAACCATTCTGTGACAGGCTGGCTGAGGCCTTGAGCAACCTGGTCTAGTGGAAGTTGTCCCTGCCCACAGCAGAGGGTTGGAACTGGATGATCTTTGAGGTCACTTCCAACCTAAATCATTCTATGATTCTGCCTTCTCCTCCAAAGACCCAACTGCTGGTTGCGTTCCCAGGTTACGTTGACATCGGGATTATCCCAGTGGGAGCCCGGGAGATCCGGATTGAAGAGGTGGCAGAAGCTGGGAATTTCCTGGCGCTGCGGAGCGAGGACCCTGAGAAGTACTTCCTGAACGGTGGCTGGACCATCCAGTGGAACGGTGACTACAGGGTGGCAGGGACCACCTTCACCTACAAGAGGACGGGCAACTGGGAGAACCTCACCTCCCCGGGGCCCACCATAGAGCCCGTGTGGATCCAGGTATGGCCTGGGCTCTGCTGGTGGTTGAGGGATGTGTGTGTGGAGGGACAGAGCTGCAAGTTCCTCTGCCTTCCCATGTGGGGCTGAACTGCTGTGGTCCATCACAACACTTTGCTGTCATCCAAGGGATGGGGCCATGTTTCTCTGGGAGCCAGAGCTGCTGACTGCACACTGCCGGCCTGGGGAGCTTTTCCAGCCCATTCCACTTCCAGCTATGCCTGACCTCTCTGCAGCATTCCTCCAAATGTTTACCCAGAGGGACAGCATGAGGAGAAAGAGACCCTTGCTGAGGCCTTTCCTGTGTCTTCTCAAGAGCAGGGGAGGAACCTGCACTGCTTTTGGCAGGGCTGGAGCAGGTGGTGCAGGTGTTGGGAGCTGGGAGACATTGTGATGGCAGACCGTGGTCAGCTGGGTAAGGTGCACCCATGGGTCTTGCTCCATGGTCCAAACCTAAGTGATATCACCCACGGTGCCCCATCTGCTTCTTCACAAAAGCCCTTGAGGCAAAAGGTAAAAGCCAAAAAGAAACATTAGAAATACTTCAAAATAACTGGAAATGTCAAGTTGTCCTCTTCTTCTGCACATCAGTTGGAGACCTTGGGGCCTTTTGGGTCTTAAAGGAGCTGAGCAGAAAGCTGGGGACAGATTCCTGAGCAGGGCCTGTTATGACAGGACAAGGGGTGATGGTGTGAACTAAAAGAGGAAGATTCAGACTGGAGAGAAGGGAGAAATGTTTGACACTGAGGGTGGTGAGACCCTGGCCCAGGCTGCCCACAGGGGTGGGAGATGCCCCATGCCTGAAGCCAACCTGTTGTGGTTGCAGATGTCCCTGCTGGCTGCAGTGACATAGGACTGGATGAGCTTTAAAGGTCCCTTCCAGCCCATTACCTGATTCTGTGAAATTCCTTATGGTGCAAAACTTGCCACCACCATGGTAGCGACCACCGTGGAGGTGCATCCATCCCATGGACCTCCAGGACCCTCCTGACCCTAGCAGGCGCAGCTCAGCTTTATGCACACGTCCTGAGCATCAGCCCCTGTGCAGAGTCTCACCCTGGAGCCCAGCCATGCTGAGCAGCCTAAGTCCTCATCTTTGCAGCTCTTCAGCAGAGGGTCCAGATGAAATATGAGTAGGATCCTCTGGCAGCTCCTCTGCTGCCAAGTGCTGCTGTTAATGGGAGCAGTGGTGTGCTCGGCACCCGCAAATCATTTTCTGGGATCTATAACATAATTAAAACCTTTTGGCAGAAACCTTTCAATGTTCACTGAGAGGTTTTGGCAAGAGGCCCTGAGCCCCACCAAAGCTCCAAGAACAACAAAGCTTTGGCACTAATGGGAGCACTTAGGGTAAGAAAAACAAGGTCGAGCTCCATCCTTGGCCCAGTGCTGGTGTGGGAGGTGCTCGGGGACAGGGGCAGGACTTTGTATCAGCTTGGCCCCCCCAGAGGTGTTCCAGGCCAGGCTGGATGAGGCCTTGAGCAACCTGCTCTAGTGGAAGGTGTCCCTGCCCATGGAAGAGGGTTGGAACTGGATGATCTTAAAGGTCCCTTCCAATCCAAACCGTTCTGTGAATAAATGAATCATGAACAGACAGTGCTGGGGGACAAGTGCCACCTTGGGATGGAGCTGGATGTGGAATGATGTCTTTATGGCAATGCTAGGCAGGTTGTTACCTCCTGGAAAGCCCTTGGGGTGCAATGGCCATCCCAGACTGCTCTCTCTGTAGAAGCCACCTCCTCAACCACCCCTTGTGTCCCCACAGCTGCTGTTCCAGGAGACCAACCCAGGTGTGCGGTACCAGTACACCATCCAGCGCCCAGCTGACAGCCAGAACGAGATCCAGCAGGCCGAGTTCCTCTGGCGCTTCGGCTCCTGGACCACCTGCACGGCCACCTGTGGCACTGGTGAGTCCTTGGTCACCCACTGTGGAGGAGCAGAGCAGGCAGAGCATCCCTGAATTGTGAGGATGCCTTAGAAATTCCTGGGTCTTCAGTTTCAGGAGGTCTTGGAAGGGGAAATAAAAGGCAACATCTGCTGAGGTCAGCACTGCGGTGCCCCCACTGCTCTCCCCCAACAGACCCCCAAGGAGCTTTGTCAGCTTCTTGTTTGGTGTTGTGTTACCACTGGGTGGTCCTCAGCATCAGAGTGATGGAAATAAAAGAGCTTTAGAGAAGCCCAGGGAGTATGGAAAGGTTATGGGCCTCTCTGAGGGGCATTGTTTCCAGGGTTTTGTGGACAGCACATGGGAAGGGCAGACCTCCAGGATCCTGTGCTGCCCCATGGTGTTGGATACTGGCTTCCCCTCATCCCACTCTGCTGTGCCACCGACCAGGCATCCTGGGGAGCCTGGAGCAGCTTTTGGGATGGCTTACAGAGTGGGACAGTCCAGGCATGATGCCAAGGGAGAAACTGGGTCCAGTGAACACTTCCTCAAGAGCATCTGCCAGCCAAAAAAGATATTCAAAGAGCTTCATGTTTTCTAGGTGGTGCAGGGTGACAGGAGATGTCTCCTGCCTCTTCTTGGGAGATAGATGTGGGTCCCTGCTTGGAGCAGGAAGGTTGTGGTGTGGCAGGAGCTGCTATTTGGGCTGAGAGCTCTTGGCTATGGATTGCCACAAGCCATGTGGCATGGGAGGGTGAGGAGGACAGAAGACGAGGGCACTTGTTTGTGTTTGAAAGCTTGCAAGGTTTGGGTGCTTGGCTTCCAGAGCAAAGGGAAAGTAGAGGAGTGAGTCAGGCAGGTTGGTGCTTATCTCCATCCCAGCCCTTGCCCGTGTCTGCAGGGGTGCAGCGGCAGGTGGTGCACTGTGTGGAGAAGCTGGCTGGCATCGTGGAGGAGCGCTACTGCGACGCCCTCACCCGCCCTGACGACAAGCAGAGGACCTGCAGCGAGGAGCCCTGCCCAGCCAGGTCTGGTAGCTCTGCCCTCAGCCCTTCTCAGCAAAGCTCTTCAGCTCCAAACTGTCCTCTAAAGGGTTGATGTGACCTTGGTCACTGCAGATGCACCAGGACATGTGCACCTATTTGCACCCTGGGACTGAACCTCTCCTCTCCATCATGCTTGAGAAGGGCTCCCAGAGCCTGTATTGATCCATGGGAGCAAAGCCCATGGCTGCCCAACTGCTGCAGCGTGGTGTTTATCTGCAGACCAGGAGTCTCACAGGAAGGCACCATCCTGGCAGGGCCTGGAGCCCCTCTCTGCCCCCATGCAAATGACTGTCCCCTGTGTGCCATGGGGACTAACCCAGCCCTGGATGTGCCAGAACCCTGGAGCAGGCTGCCCAGAGAGGTTGTGGAGTCTCCTCCTCTGGAGAGCTTCCAAACCCCCCTGGCTGTTGTGATGCTGGGCAAGCTGCTGTGGATGTGCCTGCTTTAACAGGGGAGCTGGATGATCTCCAGAGGTACATCCAACTCCTACCATGCAGGGATTCAGAGACTCTGTGACAAAAATCTTACAGCATCTGTTTAGTGGGCAACAAACAAGAACTAGGCTAAGATCCATCAGGGAATTTGTGAAGAAGGCTTCTGGCTATAACAGAAGCCTGAGGATGCTGTTGTTAAATCCCACAGAGGCTGATGTCCCAAGGTTGATCTCCAGAGGTCTCTTCCAACCCCACCATGCTGGGATTCTGGGATCTCTGACCTTTGGTCTGGGCACCCTAACCTTGGGCTGGCGCTACAGCTGGGATCCTCTTTGCCCCACGACCCTGAGCCCTGCCGATGGTCACAGGCTGCTGGAGCATCTCGTGTGCATCTCCTGCCCCCAGGCACCTCTTGGTTGATGGTGCTAAACCTCAACACCCTGCAGCGCTCAGTGTGGTGGGGCAGAGGCTGGAGGCTGGCTCCTAACCACTTGTTCCAGCTGAGACATTTCCCTTTGCCCTCTCCCCAGGTGGTGGGTTGGAGAGTGGCAGAAGTGCTCGGCCAGCTGCGGCGGGTCGGGGCTGATGAAGAGGACGGTGCTCTGCATCCAGAGCGTGGGGCTGGACGAGCAGAGGGCCCTGCAGCATGCTGACTGCCAGCACCTCTCCAAGCCAGATGCCACCGCGCCCTGCCATCCAGAGGTCCCCTGTCCCTCCCAGTGGGCAGTAGGGAACTGGTCTGAGGTGAGAATGAGCATTGGGGAGGTCCTAGTGTCTGTGCAAAGGGGATAAGGTCCTTCCAGACCTCCTCACCCTGCTCAGCAGTGGTGGGTGTCCTCCTGCTTGCAAGGGCCACTCATAGCTGGGTTGCATGTGCCCATGGTGCAACAGCAGCTCCTGTGTGGGAATTCCATTGCATGGGGAGGTCTCAGGGTGAGGAAGGAACATTGAGCTCTTTGACTCTGCCCCATCTCCAGGCCTTTTTGCTCCCCCATTCAGGGTGATGGCCACATTCCATGCTTCATGTGAGGAGGGCAGAACCAGATGATCTTCAGCATTTTTTTCAGCACAAGTCTTCCTCCTTTGTTCTGCCAGAAGCCTTAAAGAAGTTTCTTGCTTGCTTAGGATGTGGTGTTGGAGGCCAGTTGGGCATGGGTGTTCTGGCCAGAGAGGACTAGCTGCCTGGTGCTGGGACAAAGCTGCCTCATCTCTGCTGCAGGGGTGGGCAGAGACAGAGACCCCTCACAGTGATGAGTAGCTCATGAGACAAATACGGCCTTGTGGCCAGGAAGGCAAACGATCTCCTGGGGTGTATGAAGATGAGTGTGGCCAGGAGGACAAAGGAGGTTCTTCTCCCCCTCTAATCTGCCCTAGCAAGGCCACACCTGGAGTACTGGGTTCAGTTCTGAGGTCTCCAGTTCAAGAGACACAAAGAACTATTGCAAAGAGTCTAGCAGAGGCTACAAAGATGCCGAGGGGCCTGGAGCATCTCTGTGAGGAGGAAAGGCTGAGACCCCTGGGGCTGGTGAGCCTGCAGAAGAGCAGCCTGAGAGGGGATCTGCTCAATGCTCAGCAAGAGCTGAAGGGTGTGGGGCAAAAGGGTGGGGCCAGGCTCTTGTCAGTGGTGCCCACTGACAGGACAAGGGGCAATGGGCACAAACTGGAATCCAGAAGGTTCCATGTGAACAGGAGGAGAGCATTCTTTGGTGTGAGGGTGCTGGAAGCCTGGAGCAGGCTGCCCAGAGTGGAGTCTCCTTCTCTGGAGAGCTTCCAAACCCCCCTGACCACTGTGATGCTGGGCAAGCTGCTGTGGGTGCCCCTGCTTTGTCAGGGTGGTTGGACTGGGTGATGTCCTTCCAACCCCAACATGCTGGGATTCTGGGATGCTTTCAGGGAATGGAAGGAGGCTATCACATTTTTAAACCCTTTTTTTTTTTTTTTTAAAAAAAAAAAAGAGAAGAGGAGACTCAAAAAGCCTCAGCCTGGATGCAGTGCCAAGGGCTGTGGTCACCTTCTGTATCCTCTACTTATTTCTGTATTTCTCTGGGTCAGCTGAACCATGGGTTGAGGTTTGAACCAGCAAAAATCACAGCTCCTCATCTCAGCAGTGGTTTCAGAAAGTGTTTGGTCTGAAGACAAATGTGGGGAGAGAAATGAGATCTCCTGGGAACAGAGCTTGTTGCTAAGGAACAAATGGGATAAAAATGCCGGCAGAGAAGTTGAAGGCTACACGAGAGCTGGGCAGAAATATTTTTCCAGGGGCCCACAAAAGCCACAATTTCAGGGCTTGAGGAACAGCTGCAAGAGTTTAAAGGCAGAACCAAGAACTGCTCTTGGATTGCATTTCCATGTCTTGCATGGAGCCAGCCCAAGCTGTCACATCAAACTCTGTGGTGGTGACATCAACAGATCTCAGAGCCCAGGAAAAAATGTGTTTGAGAGCTGGAGATGTCTGTTGGTTTTCTGTCCTTTCATTTAAATCAAGAGGCCACATCCTTCTCCATTCCTACCACCAGCAGTAAGGAGAGAAGTCTGAGGGTGATAAGGCACTGGAACAGGTTGCCCAGGGAAGTTGTGGACACCTCACCCCTGGAAGTCTTTAAGACCAAGCTGGATGAAACTTGCAGCAACTTGGTCTAGTGGAAGGTGTCCCTACCCCTGGCAGGGGAATTGGAGCTTCATCATCTTTCCAACTCAAGCCATTCTATGTTTATGAAATTTGAGGGGTTTGAGAGCTTCCCAAAAGTGCAGTCCTTCTGTTCAGTGATAATCATAAGGGGTTGTTGCTTTTTTGGGACTTGCAGACCCTTGGGCAGGGCCTGCCTGGCACCAGGAGCACCTAAGCAGCCCAAGAAGCCAAAGGGGTTATTTGTGGCTTGGGTAGTTCAACAAAGGGCTTAACCACTGGGACTTGGTGCCTTCAGAAGGACCCAAAACCCATCTCTAGCCAGCTTGAGGGACTTTCCAATGAAGCTCTAAGTGTGCTCAGAAGTATTGTTTGTTGCCCAAAATGAAGCTGGTGAAGGGTCTGGAGCACAAGCCTTGTGAGGACAACCTGGGGTTGTTCATCCTGGAGAAAAGAAGGCTGAGGGGAGACCTTCTGGTTCTCAACAACTCCCTGAAAGGAGGTTGAATCCAGGTTCTTCTCCCAATGAACAAGTGAGAGGATGAGAGGAGATGGCCTCAAGTTGCTTAGGTTGAACACAAGGAACAATTTCTTCCCCAAAATGGTTGTGAAGGCCTGACCCAGGCTGCCCAGGGAAGTGGTGGAATCCCCATCCCTGAAAGGGTTTCAGAGCAGTATAGAAGTGGTGCTGAAGGACATGGTTTGGTGGTGATGTGGTGGTGCTGGGCTGATGGTTGGACTTGATGACCTTAAGGCACAATCCTTGGGGTTGTTTCTGCTCCTATCTGGCATTGCCCAGGAGATACAGAGCTGAGGGAGCCACAGCACAGTGGCTCTGGAGGAGATGCTGACCCAGCAGCTAGACAGCCCCCAACAGAGAGGAGATGTCCCACAGGCTGGGCACTCACCTGAAAGCCCACCAGGACCAGCCGAGGGGGCAGGGCAGGTGACATCCAGGCACCTGGTCCTCAGGAAGACTGAGGGAAGATGAACTCAAAATGCAGGAGTCTGGATTGTCTAAGGAGCACATCTCCAGGCCAGCCCAGCGGCTCTGCCTATCCATTCTAATTTCTCAATTCCCATGTCCTGGTGATTGTGCATCAAGCCCTCTCCTCAGCCCATCTGTTTGCATCCAAAGGGCAGCAACTGTAGCAGCAATCCCCTTTGTTGGGTTTGTTGCCCCTTTGTTCTCCTTGGCTGGCTTGCACAAGGCTCTTTGATGTCCATGACTAATACTCTGTGCATGTCACCACAAACTGCAGCAGCCCACATGTGATGTTAACAGCCCAAGGATTGACTTAGCCAGCAGAAAACGTTGTTGTCCCTCTCTCCAGCTTGTGGGTTCCTCTTATGCTGAGCAATCTCAAAGGGACCATTGTGGTGGAGGAGGAGCTCCACAAAGCTCTGTCCTGACCTTTGCCTTTTCCCTACTAGGACAACACCCATTTTATTATCCCCTGCTTTAGAGAGCTCTTTTCTAGAAGAAGAGATGTAATTCATGGTGATATAGGTCATAGGAAGGACCTATGAGATCATCTTACCCAATGGCCTTCACAATGCCCATCTCCTGGAAAAATTATTCCTGGCTGGAGTGGAGGTCAAGGAGCACCCTGAGCAAAGTGCTCTGCAATACCAACCCTGTACTGGGATGGTCTCTAGCAAAGAGATGGCCCTGGAGGTACATTTGACTGGTAATCACACTGCTTACTGGTGTGACTGGTACCTCCTGCTCCTCACTCCTGGGAGAAGGCTCTGTGCCACAGGTGAGAATGGCACAGGAGGGGTAGAGCAGGAGCTAGAGCAGGGAAGATTTAGGTTGGACATTGGGAAGAAGTTCTTGACTATGAGAGTGATGAGACACTGAAACAAGTTACCTGGGGAGATTGTGGACACCTCATCACTGGAAGTGTTTAAGACCAGGCTGGCTGAGGCTTTGAGCAACCTGGTCTAGTAGGAGATGTTCCTGCCCATGGAAGGGGGTTGGAACTGGATGATCTTTGATGTCCCTTCCAACTCAAACCATTGTGTGATTCTGTGTCTCAGGATCCAGGTGGTTGGTAGGAGCTGCTTCTTCCTATCCCAAAGCATGGTGGCCCATGGGATGGTCAAGCATCCACTCTATCTCAGAGGGGATCACCAGTGAGGGACACGGGCACTACTGTGTCACCTCTGCCAGCCCCTTCCCCACTCCTCCTGCCCTCACCCATGCTGCCATCCCTGACATCTCCTCCTTTTCCCTTTCCAGTGCTCCAGCACGTGTGGCAACGGGACACAGAGGCGCCCTGTCTACTGCAGCAACAGCACCGGAGCCGCTTGTGACCCTGCGGAGAGACCCAGCACGGAAAACATCTGCTCCTTGCCACCCTGCCAGGAGCAGTTGGACAATGCTGATGTGGACTGGTCTGGCAGTGGGTCCTCCAGCAGGGAGATCTTCAATGAAATCCATTACATCCCCAGCAATCACGTGGCTAAGTTTAACCCCTTAATCCCAAACGTTCCAGAGTCCAACGATGTCAACGTCATCCCTGAGGAGGACTTCTCAGACAGGAAGGGAAATGTCTTTGTGGATGATTTTTACTATGACTACAACTTCATCAACTTTCATGAGGATCTCTCTTACTATCCCTTCACAGAGAAGGAGACCAAGGGTGAGGGCCAGAAGCCAGAGCTGAGCACCAATGATGTGGAAAGGTCCCATGAGGACCATCCGGTGACAAGCAAAGCAAACACTTCCGCTCCTGTGCCCAGCGAAGGAGAGGCAGAGCCTGGGCGATTAGCCACAAATGACCTGCTGAGTGTGGCCCATGAGGATGTGGGGACAGCCACTCCCAGATACACCATCCCAGATTTCAGGGGTGAGGAGGACACAACATTTGTGCCCCACTCTGAGGATCACCCAGCCACCCAGAGCACCACGGGTCACAGCTTCGGTAACAGCCATGACCAGCCACCCCTGGAGGATCCCCATGGAGCTGTGCCAGCAAGGACAGGTCCTGGGCAGGATGGTCCAGCCCAGGACCTTGTTCCCTGGGGTCCTTACCCAGCTGGTCCCTCCCCACCACTGCCCACTGGTGGGGGCAGCTCTGGCACAGCCATGTCTGATGCACAGCCAGGGAACAGCAGTGAGGAGCGTGTGAGCATGGAGGGACCAGGTGACACCAGCAGTGAGGAGCAGGATGTGACCAGCTCTGTGGGGAGAGACCATGAAGACTCAAGGGAAGTGGATGTTTTTATCACTGGTGCTACCCCCAAGACCATGAAGCAGGAAGGGTGGGCAGAGATGGAGAAGACAGCAGGCACACACACAGTGCAGGTGGCTGATGAGCAAGAGAGGGCAGATCTGTCCTTCCCCACACCATGGGGACCAGGATGGGAGGTGGGAAACAGTGCTGGAGACATCCATCCTGCTGTGAGTCCCTATCCCATGGATGCTGATGGAAGCCCCATGGGGCACCAGTCAGAGCTTCACACCACCACATCCCTGACCTCAACCCCTTTGGTGGCCACCACAGTGTTTCCAGCAGCAATGTCCTTGTCCCCTGCTGTGCCTGGACCTGCCACCCAGTCCTCTTCCAGTGGTCTCACCCAGCAAGGTGCCCTGGCACCAGCCATACCCACAGCATCTGCTCACAGCCCTCTTCTTTACCCAGTGGGAGCATCATCCTCTGAGTCCCCTGAAGCATGGCAGACCCTGGGAGTGCCCCATCACCCAGAGCTGGTGTCACCCCATGCACAGGACATGTCCCATGGAGCCCTGCTCAGCAGTACCATGCCAGCAGACCACTCACTGTGGGCAGCTCCACAGACTTTTGCTTTCAGTGGTGGGGAGCATGAGGCATCCCAGCCCACCCCTGTCCCACCACCGCTCTGGGAGGAGGAAGACATGGAGGAGGAGGAGGCTTTACTTCTGCCATTGACCACCATGGCAGCCACTGCAGTGCCCAGCTGGGAGGTCGGCAACTGGAGTGAGGTATGTGTTGAGTCCAGGACACCTTCTAGCTCTCCACAGCAACCTGAAAGGAGGTTGGAGCTAAGTGGGGGTTGGTCTCTTCTGCCAAGGAGCAAGCAAGAGGATGAGAGGAGATGGCTTCAAGTTGCTCCAGGGGAGATTTAGGCTGGACATGAGGAACGATTTCTTCACTGAAAGAGCCGTCAAGGCCTGTCCCAGGCTGCTGAGAGCAGTGGTGGAGTCCCCATCCCTGGAGGGGTTTCAAAGCCATAGGGATGTTGTGCTGAGGGCCATGGTTTGGAGGTGACCTGGCAGTGCTGGGTTCATGGTTGGGCTCCACAATCTTCAAGGTCACTTCCAACCAATGCAGTTCAGCGATTCTATTACGTGGGTCATAGAGGAGGGTTTTCCTCCTTCCCCTAGTCCAAGACCTCCCTGATGTAGGTCTGGTTTGAGGGGAACCTCTCACCCTGAGGATTGCTCCATGAGGCTGGGTCCTTATCCAAGAATTACCAATCACAACCTCTGAAAAAGCTCTGCTACGTCACCCCATAGCCCTGCCTCCAGTTTTATTGGCACCTCTCTTGATCACAGAGGAGGCAATGAGCTGGGTCCCTCAAGGACCTTTCTGCTGGGCTACCAGACTCTATTCTGCCCTGGTGAGACCTCATCTTGAGTACTGCATTCAGTTTTGGGCTCCCCCGTTTAGGAGGGACAGGGATCTGCTGGAGAAGGTCCAGCTCAGGGCTATGAGGATGATTAGGAGACTGAGCACTGCCTGGTGAGGAGAGGCTGAGGGACCTGGGGCTGTTTAGTCTGGAGAGTAGAAGACTGAGAGGGGATTTAATAAATGTTTATAAATATCTGAGGGCTGGGGGTCAGGAGGGGCAGGACAGGCTCTGCTCACTTGCTCCCTGGGATAGGACAAGGAGCAATGGATGTAAGCTGCAGCCCAGGAGGTTCCAGCTCAACACAAGGGGGAACTTCTTTACTGTAAGGGTCCCAGAGCACTGGAACAGGCTCCCCAGAGAGGTTGTGGAGTCTCCTTCTCTGGAGCCTTTCAAGGCCTGTCTGGATGTGTTCCTGTGTGACCTGAGCTAGATTGTCTGGTCCTGCTCTGGCAGGGGAGTTGGACTGGATGATCTCTTTGGGTCCCTTCCAACCCCTGACATCCTGTGAGCCTGTGATCCTTGGGCAGAGCCTACTGTAGGGCATCAGGGAGCCAGGGCAGGGGAAGGGGAGAGGCGCAGGAAGCCTGCTGGTGTGTTGCAGTGCTCAGCTACCTGCGGCGTGGGCGCGATCTGGAGGACTGTGCGCTGCAGCAGCGGCAGCGACGACGGCTGCGCCATGGCCAACAAACCCGTCCCGGCTCGGAGGTGTTCCCTCAGACCCTGCTCCTCGTGGCGTGTGGGCAACTGGAGTAAGGTAAGTGGGTCTGTGAGTGGTAGGGAGGGCCCCAAACATCCATGGAGGGCTGAAGGTAAGTGATGGAGCTGAACATGGCTGGAACTGTATCTACTTTTGGGCTGTGTTCTTACCCCATGGTGAACATTGGTGCTGGCCACGGAGTTTCATAGAATCATAGAATGGTAAGGTTGGAAGGGACCTCAAGGATCATCTAGTTCCAACCCCCTGCCTTAGGCAGGGACACCTCCCACTAGGACAGGTCACTCAAAGCCTCGTCCAACCTGGCCTTGAACATCTCCATGGAGGGAGCATCCACAACCTCCCTGGGCAACCTGTGCCAGTGTCTCACCACCCTCACTGTAAAGAACTTCCTCCTAACATTCAGTCTAAATCTCCCCTCTGCCAGTATAAACCCATTGCCCCTTGTCTTGTCATTACAAGGCCTTGTCAATAATCCCTCCCCAGCCTTCCTGTTTAAACATCTTCATCCCACAATAGTCTTGTGGGATGAGTTGAGGGCCCATGGGTTTGAAGCTGGAGCAGTGTAGATTTAGGTTGGATGTTAGGATGAAGATCTTCGCAAAGAGGGTGGCGAAACACTGGAACAGGTTGCCCAGAGATGTGGTGGAGGCCCCATCCCTGGAGATGTTCAAGATGAGACTCAGTGTGGCCCTCAGCAGCCTGATCTGGTCAGACGTGTTCCTGCTGAGTGCAGAGGGTTGGACAAGCTGACCTTTGAGGGTCCCTTCCAGCCCAATTCAGTCTGTGACTCCATCTGTAATCTCATTTGTCCTGTTCTTGGGCTGGTTGCAAACCAACAGTTTGCAAAAGCTCAACCAAGAGTGACAGGAAGTCTCTGAAAGAAGTCAGAAGGTCTGAAGAAAGTCTCTGGAATATGCTCCAGAGTGGGGTGCTGGTGGCTGGGTTGGTTGAATCCAGCAGATTCAATGGTGAGGACCAGCTTTACTTGCTCTGGGTGGCCTAAGGATCATCAGCTGCTAATGCAGGAGGGATTTGTTGCAGTTGTGACTGGTAACCTTTCAGAATGGCAGACTCAGAGCTGAGTGGACTTTTCTCTAGCTTGGGCTAGAGGAAGAGGTGAAAAGTTGTTAAGTATCAACCCAATCCAAGACAGATCATCTCTGAGATCACCTTCCATTGCTGGAGGGATTGTCCCTTGCTACCCTTTCCCAGTGTGATGCTTGTGTCACTCCCCAGTGCTCCAGGAACTGCGGTGGAGGGATGAAGGTTCGGGATGTGCATTGCGTTGACACCAGAGACCGGAGGCTCCTACGACCCTTCCACTGCCAGGCTGTCCTCTACAAGCCACCAGAGCAGGTCCCTTGCCAGAGCACACCATGCCTGGACTGGTACACGTCCTCCTGGAGAGAGGTAGGAGTTGCTGGGGAGGGGCAGCCCTTGACTCCTGACACCACAGTGTGTTTTTGTCCCAGGATGGGGTGTTTGACATCCCCAATTGTATTTCTTCCCTCCCGTCAGCACTTGGTGTTTGCTTGCCCAGAGCAACTGGTCAGTAGCTGGGCAAGTGGATGGCCATTAGGGTTGCAGTGAGGAGTTCCCATGGTCATTTTAGCAGGGCCTGTTGCAACAGGACAAGGAGTGATGGTCTGAACTCAAGAGGGAAATTCAGGCTGGAGAGAAGGGAGAAATGTTTAACACTGAGGGATGGTGAGAGCCTGACCCAGGCTGCCTAAAGAGGTGGGAGATGCAGAATCCCTGGAGCCACTGAAGGTCAGGTTGATTTGAGCTCTGAGCACCCTGCAGTCATTGCAGATGACTCTGCAACTAGTCCAGCTGGGTTGGACTAGAGAGCTTGAAAGGTCTCTTCCCACCCAAACCGGTCCATGATTGGCAGGAGGAAGCAGTGGGCTCAGCTGGCCTCTCCCCACACCTACCAAATTTCAGCAGATCCTTTCAGCAGATCCTTGCAGCAGGTCTGGGGGCTGCTCCTGCCTCTGCAGGACCTCCCAGCCAGTTAGGAGCACTGAGGAAGCCACCTGCTGATAGTAGAAGTAGCTGCAAAGTGGGGACTCCACTCGGTGGCAGGGTGTGGGTATGTCTGAGGGTGGGTTTGCAGTGTGTTTCCTCAGGACAAGAAGGGCTGGCATGGGTCTTCCTCTCCACGGGGCTGATGGCTCTCCGTGGGCCGTGTCCCGCAGTGCTCGGAGGCGTGCGGCGGAGGCGAGCAGGAGCGGCTGGTGACGTGCCCGGAGCTGGGGCGCTGCGAGGAGTCCTTGCGGCCCAACACCACCCGACCCTGCAACACACACCCCTGCACCACCTGGGTGGTGGGCTCCTGGGGAGAGGTGAGTGGGCAGCAGAGGCTGCAGGTGGCTCTTGTCCATGGAGCTGTGGTACAAAATACAAGAAATGGGGGGAAAGTGCTGTTTGATGTCTTCATCAAGGACTCGGAGAGATTGAGGGCACCCTTGGTTGGTGAGTGGTGAGGTTGATAAGAGTGTCCTGTGAGGACAGGCTGAGGCAGTTGGGACTGTTCATCCTGGAGAAGAGAAGGCTCCAGAGAGACCTTAGAGCTGCATTTCAGTATCTGAAGGGGACCTACAGGAAGACTGGGGAGGGACTGTTCAGAAGGGCAAGTGGGGAATGGTTTGAGACTGGAGAAGGGGAGATTTATGTTGGACATCAGGAGGAAGCTCTTCACAGAGGGTGGTGAGACACTGGAACAGGTTGCCCAGAGATGTGGTTGAGGACCCATCTCTGAAGACATTCAAGGTCAGACTTGATGGGGCCCTGAGTGACCTGTTCTAGTTGGAGGTGTCCCTGCTAAGTGCAGGGGGTTGGACAAGATGCCCTTTGATGGTCCCTTCCAACCCAGTGCACTCTGTGAATCTGCGAAAGCTCCAACCCTCAAACCCAAACTGGGGACTGCTGCCCTGAGAACCTCTGGGGTCTGGTGCTGCTGTGGTGTGAGGGGTGGCTTTGCTGAGCATGGGGACAGGTTATCCCTGGTGCTGATGGGTCTGTGCCCTTCCCACAGTGCACGGCTCCCTGTGGTGGGGGCATCCAGCGGCGCCAGGTCAAGTGCATCAACACCAAGACTGGGCTGGCTGAGGAGGACAGCAGCCTCTGTGACCATGAGCCCTGGCCTGAGAGCACCCAGAAGTGCAACCTACAGGACTGTGACAGCTCTGAGTCAGGTGAGTGTCCACCCTGCCCCTTCTGAAAGCTCAGTGTCTCTTCTTCAGGTGGTTATGCTCCCCAAGAGCCTGTGTAGGCTGCTTGGGATGAAAGCTGTCTGTGGAGATTGGTGTGAAAACCACACAGGCTCTCAGTTAAGGAATTGGTACTTGGAGATCAAGCAGCTCCTCCATCATCAGCTTGATGGAGGAGTGAAGATGAGCTAGTATGGTCAAGAGAGCCACCACCATTCTGGCCTGGATCAGCAACAGAGTAACCAGCAGGACCAGGGCAGTGGTTGTCCTCCTATTCTGGGGACTGATGAAGCCACATCTGAATATTTGGTTCAATTTTAGG
>WBNM01006886.1:6166-22806 GCA_013399055.1 Ramphastos sulfuratus | reverse complement strand
ATTATTTTCTGCAAGCCTTCTAATTTAAACCTCTCTAACTTCTCACTGAGTTATTCTGCTTTTTCCTAAAATGACCTGCTGGTAAAGATCCTAAATATTTACTATTCATCTATAGTAGTGAATGCAGAACCATTAGTATATAGCATTGTACTCACCTGCCTGAGAATGAATTAGCTGAATTTTGAGGGAAACCATATTCTGAGCTCCCCCAATAATTTTTTTTATCACAACAGAAAACATGGAACACTATATTTGAGTGAAAGATTTATTTTTTTTTTTGTCCTGAGAAAATTAGATTTGTGAAAGCAGATTTCCTTGTGACAGTTGTGGATGATACAACGTTTACTCTAAGTTCTGTAGTATGCACTTTATACATTAGTCACTTAGTCATATTTTATTCAATGAATCATTGATATATTTTGCCATATATTTTGTTTTCTGTTTGGTAGTTCCCATATTTTGAAGAAAATTAGTTAGAACAATTATTGTAGGGAAACAGACTTGCAGTTATTGGTAAAATTAAGAAAAGTAGAAAACAGTTTTTAATTATCCTGAAAGTGTTATGATGTGTATCATCATACCATAAGGAGTATTTTTACATGAAAAAATTCAAATCAGTCTTGTAGAGATAAAGATGATTTTTCTCAGCAGGACAAATATTACCTATATATCACTAAGAAATTTGTATTTCAAAGACACAGCAGAAGTCAACTCTACACAAAGAAAGGTAAGACTGAGGTTTTAAAACCACCGCACTCAAGAAAGAGGTAAATTGTCTCCTCATTTTGACTGCTTTAATGCATGCATTCAGCACATAATACTATAGTCAAGGGATCAGTGTTTTATCATTGACTCAGTTGTGGGAATTCACGAGGCAGGAATTATAAAATCTGCAGTTATTTTATTTCCAGACAGCCCCGCCCACAACTTTATATAAAATTAATTAGATGGGGTTCAGAAATTCGTTTGGGAAAATCTTTCACAAGGATGCTTACAGGGAATTTAGTAATTTAGGAAAATCAGGAAGCTTGGAAAAGGTTTGCTATAAAAAATAGCTTTGCTGCACTTACAAACAAAAGGCAGCCTGGAGCCCTAGGGAACGTCTGCGGTACTCACGGCAGTGGAGTAGGAATTCGGAGATAGTCCCTTGGCTCCTTGTTGGCAGTGTTTGTGGCAGTGCCTTGAAGTGCAGATCGTGGGGCAGCAGAGGGTGAAGCTCAGGCTGCTCAGCGTACCCACGATTACGGCAGAGGTAGGTCCCTTCAACAGGCAGGCAAGATCTGACGGTCGAAAGCGGCAACTGTGCTTTCTTGTCACCGTTCTCACAGATGCCCCTCAAGGTCCGACTCAAGGACCTACTCCAGGTCTAAGTCAAGGTCCGAGTTCAAGTCCCACGCTGGCAGTCCGTGCCTGGCAGTTCGTGGCTAGTAGTCCCTCTTAAGGCCCTCTCAAAGTCCCTCGTAGCAGTCTCCTCAAAGTCTGCTCCAGTCTGCTCCAATAATGTGTCCCATTGCCATATATATATGCTGGGGCGATTTGCTCTCCCCCGTTCAAGCCTGCGGGGGTGGGGTAAGGTACTTGACACCTACTCCTTTCCCATTCCAAGCCCCCAGAGTTGGGGGAGGGGAGCAGAACAGTTTCACACCCCATTCAAACCTCCGGTGGGGCAGGGACTTGGGTGTGCCCCACCACAACCATATATTCTCCTCAAGAATATTACCAAATGAAAAGTCAAACTGATACATTATATTCTGCCCCCCTATACCTCAGAAACGGCACAAAAACTGTTCCTGGATTTATAAAGTGCTCAAAGCACATCAGATTGTGCAGGTCTACCAATAAGATCAGGTCGGCCACTAGAAAACAATTCACTTCTTACTTTTACCATCTTTTCCTTAAAAGGGATTGACAAAAGATCTAATTACAAAGAAAAAAATCCACGTTTTTCACAGATAATCTAATCATGATATCTTGTGGTCCACTTTTACCTCATTAATAAACAAAACTGAAGGAAGCATAGAAAAACTACATCTCACCTATGAGTTCTTCCATTTCTATTTTCGTGTTAATCTCTCAAACTTATGTCAAACAACAAAAACAAATAACAGTGTGAAATGTTGAAAGCTATACTTAACCAAGAAAAAACGCAGTTTAGGGTTTTAACAAATTATATAAACAATAGTTAAATGAATTGGAATGAATAAACTGGTTCAGCATAAACCAGCATTACTGACACCATTTTGCCATTTCTAGAATGTTTGCAATTGCCCCAGCACTGTACAAACAGTGAATTCAGGTGACAACTAGGATATACCTTTTGATCTTTCTGTTTGATACGTGTTCAAAGGGCAAGGAGGGACATAAAATGTAGCCAGAGCCAAAATAATGCCATTCTTGGCTGTGCAAATGTCTGCATGAAGTCATGAAGTCTGTATGACTTAGCCCAATGCAAATAATTAATCTTTTTTTTTTTTTTTTTCATAAGCATCAGCAGAATTTTGACAACTTGGAAATGTTTAGTCTCTCCACAAAACCAAACCAAACCAACAAACCAAGAAAAGACAAACCAACAACAACAACAAAAAAACCCCCAAAAAACCAACCAACCAACCAAAGAAAAAAAACCCAAACCAAAATCACACACACAGAACCCCAACAATAAAACAGGACAGGAACTTTTATAGTTTGCTGTATGTCAACCTCAATAGGTAGCTAGGGCCTGCCTCTGCTGCTCACTGACTCCCCACCTCAGTGAGATGGGGAAGAGAATTAGAAGATAAATATGAGACTTGCAGCTTGACAAAAGAAAGTTAATACTTAAAGTAAAAGCCCTTCATGCAAGGAAAGCAAGAAGAGGAATTAGTTTGCTACTTTCTGTCAGCAGGCAGGTATTCAGCCATTGCCAGCAGAGCAGGGCTCCATTAGATGTTGTGATTACTGGAGAAGAAAAATGTCATTGCTCCAAACATCCCCCTTCCTACTTCTTCTTCCAACTTTTATTGCCAAGTATGATGTCATATGGTCCCTTCTGTCAACTGGAGACAGCTTGGAGGCTGTGTCCTCTCCCAGCTACCTGTGAACCTGTAGCCTATTCACTGACAGAGCAGCATGGGAGAAGAGAAAGCTCTGACACTGTGTAAGCACTGTTCAGTACTAGCTAAAATATCTCTGTGTTAGCAACACTCTACTAGTCAAAAATTAGTCCAAAACAAAGCACCAATATAAGCTACTACCAAAATCAGTATATTCTTCCATAAAGATATGTTCCCATCAAAATATCCTTACATTTCTATCCCTTTTACGTAAGGTATCTACAACATAATTAAACTTAAATTAACATAAACTTTGCACAGTTGTTTGAATGCATTAATTAATAGGTTAACTACCCATATATTAGTGCTGGGACATCAAATCAGAAAGTGATTCACATTTAATTAATGTGATTAATTTAAACAAAAGAAAGTATAGTTAAATTCTTAATGTTAAAAAAAAAACCCAACCAGCCAAATAAAAACCAAAACCAAACCAACCAAATTAAAAAACCAAACAGGTGACAATGACTTTGATTATTGAATTAAAATTACATAAAATATCACAATATTTTTTTTTCATTAGCTGCCAAATGTTTGCAGAATTGTAGTCCTGTATCTAATCATAGAATCAAGCAGGTTGGAAGAGACCTCCAAGATCATCCAGTCCAACCTGTCACCCAGCCCTATCCCATCAAGTAGACCATGGCACTAAGTGCCCCATCCAGACTTTTCTTGAACACCTCCAGGGACTGCAACTCCACCACCTCCCGCCAGCATCCACTGTAGCTGTTAATATTCATAGACTTAATGGGAAGCAGCTGAGTGTAGATGAATGAAAGAGGTGGATAGAGGTATTGTTACAGTTAAGGTTCATAAGGATATGATACAATGAAAAATATTACACTATTATCCCTTTTAAAGTCAATTTATTAACCATAATAACAAAAGCAATTTACTACCTATCACAGCAAAAGCATAATACTGACACGCATGCCCCAGTAGGTAGAATAGTATGCAGTGGAGCATAATCTGGACATCATGATGACAAGAGACCAACTCTTAGTGGGTTGTGTCCCTGCGACAGCAACAGTAGTCAAATGGTTGCCACACCATATCGCGGCTTCAGATGCCACGTGGGGCCAGTATGTGCCAGGAGCTGGTCAAAACACACCCCTTAGTTATATAATGTAAAAACACCACTGCACTTGTGCTATGACAGAAGGGTCATTGTCTTGTACCCTTGAATGTTGCTACTTTGTCTTCCCTCCTCTTCATCACCTACACAATGGCCTTCACCCCACCCTCCAAGGTTCCAGTGGCACACAGCTCAGTTTCACAATGTCGGCAGAGATCCATTTTGCTGCTTGCTTCCTTTAATCTCTTCCCTTTAACCTTCAGTTATTACATTTCATATCATCACAAGACAATAGAATCTTGTCCAGCAGTCACATACACAGGTTAAAGTTACAATACAATAGAATCCTGTTCAGTGGTTACATCTATGAATGAAAGGTATGTATGTGGCAGGGCACACCCAAGTCCTGCCCCACAGGAGGTTTGAATGGGGTGAGAAATTGTTTTGCTCCACCCCACCTCTGACTCCAGGGTTTGGAATGTGCAGAGAAGCAGGCTCAAAGTTCCTTCCGCCACCCCCACGGGCTTGAACAGGGAAGAGCAAATTGCCCCAGCATATATATATGGCAAGTGGAGACATTATCTAGTTGGACCTTCAGGGGTACCTTGAGTCGGACCTCGAATCAGACCTAGAGGGGCATCTGGAAGAACGGTGACAAGAAAGTGCACAGTGCCTGCTTTCGGACCACCGCATCCTGACTTCCTGCTGCAGGGACCTGCCTCTGCCATAAGCTGCTGTCATTCATGGGCACACTGCCAGACAGCCCAGCTTTGCCCTGTGCTGCCCCATGATCTCTTCTTGTGGAAGCTGTATCTGCAGTTAGTTTGGACTCTGGTAGGTTTACTCACATGGGATCCTGTGCCGCATTGATCCGCCGCTGGGTTACAATTTGCAGTTCCAGACACTGCCACAAAGACACTGCCGCAAAGGAGCCAAGGGACCAGCTCCAAATTCCTACTCCACCACCGTGAGTAGCACAGACGTTCCCTAGGGCTCCAGGCTGCCTTTATTTGCAAGTGGAACAAAGCTGTTTTGTAGCAAACCTTTTCCAGTTTTCTGATTTTCCTGAATTACTAAATTCCCTATAAGCATCCTTGTGAAGATCTTCCCAAATGAATTTTGAACCCAATCTAACTAATTTGTATATAGTTTGTGGGCAGGGCTTTTCAGAAATAGAAAAACTACATATTTTATAATTCCTGCCTTGTTAATTCCCACAACCAATTCAATGTATTAACAAGAATAAAGGGAAGAGTAGAAAACTCAACTATTGCTTTCAGCAGTCTGCTTTTTATTCTAAAGCAGCAAGGAGTTCAACATTGGACATTCAAAGCTGATAATTTCTAGGCCAGTAGCATTCTGGATATGTTTAGAAATGCTTCTATCAGAAAAACCATACTGACTTTCAGGTTCAGAGGATATGTTTAGGATAGAAATATATCTACTGAGAGATTAGCACAGAATTTTTTTTTTTGTACTAATAATGCACTGAAAGAGCTGAATGAGAACAACCATAAGAACACATCTGAACACATCTTCAATTAGATGTGGAAACAGTATTATGAAATAATAATAAAAAAAAAAAAAGATCTGAAGAAGACAGAAGTCTGATAGATTGCATTGCATACCTTCCTGAAGATTAAGGCTCTTATTTTTGTGATTTACCTTTACAGAACAGAACATAATTTCCTACTTGAGTGAAAAACTGAAGCCAGCTTTGCATTTTGAGATTATATATGCCTTACTTCTGCCTTCTTACCTTACATGACCAAAATACCATCTGACTTCCACAAACTTTTGCCAACAGCAGTGTTGGGCATTTTGCATTAAACAAATTGCAAACCATATTTCTATTAGGAGACAGGGAGGGACTATTTACAAGGTTTTGCAATGACAGGACAAGGGGCAGTGGGTTTAAACTGGCAGAGGGGAGATTTAGACTGGATGTCAGAAGGAAGTTCTTTCCAGTGAGGGTGGTGAGACACTGGCACAGGCTGCCCAGGGAGGTTGTGGCTGCTCCCTCCCTGGAGGTGTTCAAAGCCAGGTAGGACGAGGCCTTGAACAACCTGTTCTAGTGGGAGGTGTCCCTGCCTATGGCAGGGGGTTGGAACTAGATGATCTTTGAGGTCCCTTCCAACCTTACCATTCTATGATTCTATGATACTATAATATGAGGAAAATAGGTATTAATGCTGAAAAAAGTCCTCCATTTCATACCTGAGATTAACCTTGTCCATCAAGGACAAGGTTACAGTTTCACGGTTCTGCTAAAGGCTACTTGGATAGATGTGCATCACTTCCTCAGTTTGGCACTGCTCTTTTAGTTAATCAAGTATGTTCCAGCTGCTACCCCAAGTCTGATTCAATCAGATAGTTCAAAGTATCCAACAAATAAAGTTATAGCTGTCATAAAAATAGGACTGCTCTGTAATATATTTTATGTTAAATATTTGAGAGAACAGTCAACTTCCTTTCAGTTTAAGCTCCGCGCAATACAGAAACCAAAACTGAATACGTATTGAACGTTAAAGGATGCTATCAGTTGTGGAATATAGAAACCTGCTACTTCTCTGCTAAGACTCAATCTGTATACAAAGGTTAGGTGTTGATTAAAATTTGGGTCCTTGAATAAAACAAACTGAAAAGGTATGTAAATACTATTAAGATCATCATCACCTGAGGGTGCCTAAAGCTCTCTGGTGTGCAGTGATTTGTAACTAGGTTCATATATATATGTTCCTCTTTCTGTGCCCAAGAGGCATTGCCAAGACACTATTTACATAGATTAATTTAGCAGATCTCATTCTAAGTAATGAATTCTTTTACATTAAACTCAGGGAAATCATGTTCTGATGTTTGGCTAATCCATGAATCATAGAATCATAGAATCATAGAATGGTAAGGCTGGAAGGAGACCTCAAGGATCATCTAGTTCCAACCCCCTGCCATAGGCAGGGACACCTCCCATTAACAAGGCCTCGTTCAACCTGGCCTTGAAGACCTCCAGGGAGGGAGCAGCCACAACCTCCCTGGGCAACCTGTTCCAGTGCCTCACCACCCTCACTGCAAAGAACTTCCTCCTGACTTACAGTCTAAATCTTCCCTCTGCCAGTTTAAACTCATTGGCCCTTGTCCTGTCATTGCAAGATCTTATAAATAGTCCCTCCCCAGCCTTCCTGTAGGCCCCCTTCAGATACTGGAAGGCTACTATAAGGTCTCCTCGAAGCCTTCTCTTCTCCAGGCTGAAGAGCCCCAACTCTCTCAGTCTGTCCTCATAGGAGAGCTGCTCCAGCCCTCTGATCATCTTTGTGGCCCTCCTCTGGACCCACTCCAACACTTCCATGTCCTTCCTGTGCTGGGGGCTCCAGAACTGCACAGAGTACTCCAGGTGGGGTCAAACCAATTGTCTGGCTTCTCTGTTAGACAAGTCAGTATTGCCTTCTTTATAGCAAAATAAAGTAATAGCAGCTCACTGTACTTGACTGTCCTAAATAGTATTGAATTATTTCACCAGCAGGATCAACACCTGCTCTCAGAGCAAGTCTTTCAGAAAGACACCATCTTGTTTTACCAGCAAACAAAGATTATGAGCATGGATGCAAGTCAGTAAAAGAAACTGTAAAAAATTATAGTGCTATAAAATAGGGGGAAAGCTAACTTTCTTTCTTAGAATGGAATGGTGTGGATGGTAGCATATGAATTTTATATCCAAGATATTATTTTTAGATTAAAAAATGAATATTTTTAAAATATTTTTGGAGAATTTTATTAGGTAGCTGTTCTTTTACATCAGCCCAGTAAATTAGGAGTCTGAGACAGTATACTTTGACATCAAGGAAATAAAAGATATTTTATGCAGTAATATAATGAAAAGGTATGTGACTGGACTTTTTTCCAAATGAGATATAAATGCTCCACAGTCTGATTCTTAACACTATCTTGTATGCAAGCTGCTATGATGAGTGACTTGCAAGACTCAGATCCTTTATGTCATTGCATCAAACTTCAGCTGCTGTGCTACTTATCTCATAAAAGACTTCTCCTTTGCAAAAAAAAACCAGAGAAGAACTTCTAACTGAGATTCCCTTCCCCTTTTTCAATGGATTCCTCTTCAATTCCTCTTATTACTGCTCACCATTCACAAAGTGAGCCAAATTAATTAGTTCCCTTTAACGAATCCTTCTAAGCATACCATAACAAATGGGAGAACAGGAAAAAGAAAAGTAATGTCACAACTTCTGTTCATAACAAGTCATTCCAAAGGCTTTCTTTTTTTACAGGAAGATGTAGGACATGACAGAGCTATTAATTACTGGGTCCCTTGCCTAATTTGTTTGACTGAAGCCACATAACAACTTTGCTGTCTTGCCAGAATTTTTGATGGGTGAGTATTACGCAAACAAATGACTCAGTGGTCTCACTTTGCAGAGACAGAATGAATTTGACAGACTGCTTCATAGGAAATGAAGAGACAAAACCTCTTATAGATCATAATTAACCCCTTTGCCAAGCATGGTAAACTTTTAAACAAGTCAGTTCATGTTCTAAAAATGTTTATTTATTTGAAAACATATGTAAAAATTTGTTACTGCTTCAGATACAAATGTCTAAATTGTAGACATCTAAAGGTAGCTGAGAGGTATGTGTGTCAGAGCTTTGTACATTATATAATGTTGATTTGATTGTTATTGTGCAGATTGAAGAGAATGAAGAACAATATGGGAATAAACTAAATCTTATGCAATTTGGGAGACTGTCCATTGGCTATGCCAATCATGGAACTGAAAAAGCAACTGTTGAAACAGGAATATATAGTTCTACATAAATTACTGTGACATTTGAGGGTTGAATCACAATGTTAGTTGATCTCATAACATGTTTGCCACTGATTTCTTATGAGAGTTTCAATCTGTAGACAGACCTACACTGAAACATCAAGCAAATAGGTAAAACAATCAATCCTGATTTTCACAGTAGTAACATATAGTTTAGTCCAGCAAAGAGACACAGAACTAAATCACAGAATTAACCAGGTTGGAAAAGACTTTTGAGATTATCAAGTAAAATCTATCACCCAACACCATCTAATCAACTAAACTATGGCACCAATTGCCACATCCAGTCTCTTTTTAAACACTTCCAGGGACAGTGATGCCACTACCTCCCTGGGCAGTCCATTCCAATGGCCAATCACTCTTCTGTGAAGAACTTCTTCCTAACATCCAACCTAAACCTGCCCTGGCACAGCTTGAGACTGTGTCCCCTCGTTCTGTCACTGGTTGCCTGTGAGAAGGGATCAACCCCCATCTGGCTACAACTTCCTTTCAGATAGTTGTAGACAGCAATAAGGTCCCCCCTGAGCCTCCTCTTCTCCAGGATAAACAACTCCAGCTCCCTTAGTTGCTCCTCATAGGGGTTGTGCTTCAGACCCTTCAGCAGCCTTGTTGCCCTTCTCTGGACGTGTTCGAGCACCTCCAACATCTTTCTTAAACCGAGGTGCCCAGAACTGGACATTGTACTCAAGATGTGGCCCAATCAGTGTTGAGTAAAGGGTGGAAGGACTTCCCTGGTCCTGCTGGCTGCACTATTCCTGAGACAGGGTAGGATGCCATTGGCCTTGTTGGCCACTTGGGTACACTCCTGGCTCATGTTGAGCCAACTGTCGACCAGTACCCCCAAGTCCCTCTCTGCCTGGCCACTGTCTGGCCACTCTGTCCCCAGCCTGCAGCGCTGCATGGGGTTGTTGTGGCCAAAGTGTAGAACCCTGCACTTAGACTTGTGAAATCTCATGGTGTTGGACTCTGCTAATCCATCTAGCCTGTCAAGGTCCCTCTGCAGACACATACATAAATATCAGAGCATCAGTTTTGTATCCATAAAGCTCTGAAGTAAGACATTTATAGCTTGACATACACTGGGCAGGTCTCAAACATTTATTCAAAATGCCAATAGAAGAAAACACAAATACAGAACTGGTTGTTGTTGAATTGCATGTTGCTATGGCAATGAGCCAGCATGAACTTATTATGNAGGAAAGTGGTTAGTGAGGTTACTTGTCAGAGAGGAGAAGGCAAGAAGCTAGGCAGCCCCAGAGTGTCTGCCCAAGTGTCTGTGCCCGAGTGTGTTATCTTTGTTTTGTATTCTTATTCTTAAACATCTCAGCAAGCCTATGAGTGAAGTAGACATCACCATTGTTTCCTTTTCACAGCCTATAGTTTTCTCTATTAAAATATTCCAGTTAGCCTCAAAGCATCACAGACAGAAAGAAGAGCTTAAGATAACAGTCCTCTGTGGTTGCTTGGGATTAAAATAGAACAGTTTTCATGTGTTGGATGAGATTGTCCTTTTAGTTACACCGGTGTAAATCCATGTGAGTGCCATTAAAACAAATTGTTATATCATTAAAACTAGAAGCAGAACATTATACTGTTTTTCATTGAAATAATTGTAAAGGCTGACACTGACTCTTGCATAAAACATGCTACTTCTATAGATTAAAAAAAAAAACAAATTAACAATCATGAGAGCAGTGCTTTATAGGAAAATTAGTAGATGTGTGAAATCCAAAGCAGATTACTTCCAAAACTTCTAAATCATATAGAATTTCTCTTCTATGCGAACTGCTGTGCCACAGTCTAGCTCATGTCCCAACACTGATTGTCCTTTCAGTGTCTTCCCTGAGGTCTTCTTTCAAAGGTGTGGTGTGGTTACTGCTGTGCTGGCAACACCCCTGTCTCATCAGCCTGTCCTGTAGAAGCTGCCAGCTCCTGGTGGATCTCCCCACTCCCTCAGTGTTTCCCTAACAAGGGAAAATCTCAGGAAACCTCTTGTACACCAGTATCTATCTTTCCACTGCTGGCTAGGATTGTTCCAAAGCAGCTGCTCTTGGTGGCATAACAACAGCAAATGAGTATATTCTGTCCTTTGAACCAAAAATTCAGTTTAAAACCCTACCTGATGTCTTGTGCTTGATTTTAACATATGGCTACAGCCATGAAATGTTCAGGAAGATAATCCTTGTTGACCCTCAGGTGTGAGTTTCCAATTTATAAATAAGAGACAGAGAATAACTGGTAATAAGCCTCTAACTTGTTTCACTTGGAAAAATGCTTACATGGTCAGCTCCAAATCTCAGCTACTGATCATTAAATAACAGACAAAAAATGTTAAGAAAGATACACTTCTCAGTTAAATCAACTATAATGTAGAGCTCCACTTCATCTTTTCATATTCAGATACTAAGAACAGTCTGCTCAGTATCAGGGCCAACAGCTTTTCTTCAAACTTGATGTCAAAGTTATTTCGCTCAGAAACATTTTCTGTGGAGGTGCTCAGAGAATCATGCCTTGAGCGTTTCAGTATCATATTTGAAGACACATCTCCTGTTTTCAGTACTGAATTCTGAGTGTGTTACAGAAAAAAAAAATATTCATATGGAAAAGCTGTAAAAATAAAAATGCTAAGCAAAGTAGTAGAAATTAAAGTTTTGTTCCTGCATTACAGGAACAATTAATTGGCATATTAACTTAAAATTGACTTGACATAAAGTCCTTCATTGAAAGAAATATCCTGATGGACTAACAGAATCTACCTTCATCTGAAATTACTGAGTACAGGATTCTCTTTGTTGTTCACATTTATTTTGAGAGATCAGATTTTCATTATGTCTCCCTCCATTTGAAAAATCTTCACAAAACTATAGCTTCACATGTTGTTAAAATGGATAAAACAGCATAGATTTTGGCTCATGAAACAGCATAGTGTTTTGTAAAGTCTTGATTTATGTGTCCTTATTCAAAATTAGAACTCACTGTATAAGCTGAGTCCAAGGAGAAGCTATTGATTTTGCAAGTAGAATATGGAAAATTTCTTCCAGGTCTTACCTGAATTATGCACAGTAGGTATGGAACATGCTGTGAATTGAAGAATGAAATATTCTGTCATCAATATAATATAATGGAAAGTACTCTAGTCATAGAATCATAGAATCATAGAATGGTAAGGTTGGAAGGGACCTCAAGGATCATCTAGTTCCAACCCCCTGCCATAGGCAGGGACACCTCCCACTAGTACAGCTCACTCAAGGCCTCGTCCAACCTGGCCTTGAACACCTCCAGGGAGGGAGCAGCAACAACCTCCCTGGGCAACCTGTTCCATTGCCACACCACCCTCACTGGAAAGAACTTCCTCCTAACATCCAGTCTAAATCTCCCCTCTGCCAGTTTAAACCCATTGCCCCTTGTCCTGTCATTGTAAGACCTTGTAAATAGTCCCTTCCCAGCCTTCCTGAAGGCCCCCTTCAGATACTGGAAGGCTACTATAAGGTAGAACACCTACTACCTGTGTGGAAAGAATTAGAGTTAAGTAAAACTTTCAGGTATTTCCAGAAGGAGGTGTAATCATATCTGTTTTATACAACTATGTCTAATGGAATGAAACAGTAGTAGCCTGGAGCTCTCCTGTGGGTGAAGACTAGCAGTGTATTTTGTCCCTTTAGACTTAACTCATGCATGGCCAAAAAATCCATACCACTAAAAAATTGCAAATGCCAAATTCTGAGAATCTTTACTTCTACATTTAAAAGCTATAATCTACTTATTACTTTACATATCCNATGAGGCTTTGAGTGAGCTGTACTAGTGGGAGATGTCCCTGCCTATGGCAGGGGGTTGGAACTAGACGATCCTTGAGGTCTCCTTCCAACCTCACCATTCTATGATTCTATGAAATATCTTTAAAGTGCCTGTGAGTAGCTGAGATTAGTCTAGGGAAATCTACTAGTTTTGGAAACAGTGTTATTATTTCATCTGATGCAAATAGCAAGAAGAAGAAAAAGGAGGAAGAAAAAGAGCGGGGGGAAAGGGGGTGTTAAATTAGAACTACATCTCAAAAGCAGTATGATATTTTTAGTGGATGCAGAAGTAGTTGACAAATATCATGTTTTTCAGTCAGAAGGCTGCTTATATAATCACCCCCTTGTAATACTAAACTATCAATATTAAATGTTGTTCTCAATGTATTCAAAATAATTGGCTACATAGGCAATTTAATGCACCTGAAATATTACAGGCATAAGTATTTGGAACCATTTTAAAAAGTGAACAAAATAATAATCATAGTTCAAGGTAAAGAAACACAACAGTAATAAAGTCTTCAATCTCCAGAAAGAAATTTGAAAAAAAAAAGTCATAAAATGTCAGGAAACTGTACAAAATACTTAAATGCTTTCAATGGAAACTTTGCAATTGTGCTGGTTTGAGGCTAATGGGAATATTTTAATAAAAAATTTAGATTATGGTCTGTGAAAACAAAACAATGGTGATGTCTGCTTCACTCATAGGCTTGCTGAGCTGTATAAAAACAACAAACACAGATAACACAGAGAGTCTCTGGGACTCTCTCTGGGAGCTGCTGTGTCTTCTGGCCTTCTGCTGTGTAACCCAACTAATCATTCTGCTTCCAACCCCCCCTTGCTGATCATCCAAATTCACCTTGCATGTAAGGCAGACCCTGGGGTAAGGTAGAGGGGTGGAAAGAAGGTGGAAGGATGACTGGAAGCCCCTCCTGGGGACTCTAGTTTCTGGGAGGGATATTGCGTTTCTGTATTACCTTTAACTTGTATATTTCTGTATATTTCTGTAAATATTCATGTACATTGTGTATATATCTGCTTGTCCATTGTGCTAAGCTGTAAATAGAGCTTCATTCTTTAACTTCCAGCAGGCTGAGTCTAGTCTGGGTGATTTCGTTTTGGGGGGAGGCAGGTAACTCCCAAACCATCACAGCAACATAGTTAAGACACCCACAAATTGACTTGAAAGATATAATATGAATTAAGAGTCAGTGTGTAATCATTGCTGTGACTTTCTGTCACACAGTACTATGGAGACAAATCAAGGGACTGGAACACTGCCAAAGAAAAATATGAGATTGCTGTAAAATTAGGAAGAAGAACAAGTATGTGTTATAGAATGTTTCAGAGTGAAAAGAGTTACAAAAAACAATGTGTGATATTATTATAGAGGTCCACGAGAGATTGTTTGATCAGTGTGACAGTATACTGAGCCTTTTCTACTTTTTATGAGCCACTTCCAAAGAGAATTTGGTCATAATGAGGTATTTTTATTCCTATATCTATGAAGAAATCCACAGCAGTGCACTGACAGGTGTCATACCCTAAAGGCATACCCATCATTATCATTATGGTTGCCTCTAATCAGCTCTCTGCCTTCCATATGTTTAATATGCCATTCTGGAAGATCTGTTCTGTGATCTTACCACACACAGAGATGAGGCTGATTTACCTTGCTATCTTAAAAGTGTACATTAATTATTTCTTTTCATCATTATTTCCTTTTAATGATTTTGCATTTGATTATGGTTTTAAAGTAGTTTCTTCCCTCTTAGTCTTAGTCCTAGACTATACATCTGGTAATTTCTATTCTTTGGTATTTTAACAACTTTTTCTAATACTAAGCTGTCCTATTTTAAAATTAGAATAGGGTTTTGGTTTGGTTTGGTTTTTGTTTTGTTTTTTTTTTTTTCTGATTACAACAACAGGCTTTTCAAACAAACTCTCCAATTGAAAAAAAAAAAAAAAACAAACAAAACCAAATTTTCCAAATAACATATTTTAGGTCTGCCCTATTATGACAGGAAAAGGGGTAAAGGTTTTAAACTAGAAGAATAATAATAGATATAGAGTAGATATAAAGAAGGAATTTTTTACAGCAAAGGTGATGAAACACTGGAACAAGTTGGTGAGTGTATGGTGGATGCCCCATCCCTTGGAAACATTCAAAGTCAGACTGGACAGGGCTCTGAGCAAGCTGAAGTCCCTGCTCACTGCAGTGGGGCTGGACTAGATGACCTTTGNACTCAGTTGCTGTCTGGGCTGCATGCACACACTGCAGGCTCATGTTGAGCTTTTCATCACCCCAGACCCCCAAGGTCCTTTTCCTCAGGGCTGCTCTCAGCCATTCCCCACCCAGCCTGGAGTTGTGCTTGGGATTGTGCCTACCCAGGTGCAGGACCTTACACTTGGCCTTGTTGAATGTCATGAGGTTGGCTTGGGCCCACCTCTCCAGCCTGTCCAGGTCCCTCTGGATGGATCCCTGCCATCTAGCAAGTCGACTGTGCCACACAGCTTGGTGTCGTCTGCGAACTTGCTGGGGGTGCACTCAATTCCTCTGTCCACGTCACTGACAAAGATGTTAAACAGCACTTAAAGGTCCCTTCTATACCAAAACGTACTATAATTTTGTATTTTACACTCACTTTTTCCTTTAAAGATGAATACTAATTTTTGGTTATGCATCAGTATCGCGCATGAAAACAATGTTGTGTGTGCTTTGCCAGAAAAAAGAACAGACTCTGACATTCTTTCTTATTATTCCTGAAGCATGTAACCCATTCTTATTTTTTATTTCTTAAGTATCTGTCATTGTTCATGCAAAAAGAGGACAAAGCTAAACTAACTGCTGTATACAGGGAACAACTCTACAAATGACACAACAGAATGGTGTCGTACTCCAGAGGGATGAGTTTTACTTCAAACATATTGTCAATTTTTATGAGCTGCCATCATTCATCATAGAGCATGTTATCATGTTTTACTTATCTACCAAAATTAAAAGAGGAAATTTAGCAGCCTAAATAGTGTAGGAAAAACAAGATATTATGAGCAACAGTAAAATATTACTGAAACCTAACAAACTCCCTCTGAAATTATTGTCCAGAACCCTGGGAAAGTAAAACCTGTACATTTGTCTTCGTGTAGCGTTGTGTGCTCAATACAGGTGAGATCTATTCAGTCTAAGACTCACCAGAGAACATATTTTTCACTATCTTAAATATTTCAATAATAAATTTATTTATGTTTTTCAAAATACAAGTGTCATTTTCTTTGATTCATTAGCTCTCTCTGACTTCTAGTTCTCTTATGCAGGCTGATTATTTTCCTTCATGTCTTGGGAGAAACATTAAGTTTGTGAAAATTCATTCTTATCTCCCTTGGTTAATCTGTCTTATATAAAAGTTAACCTCTGTCCCAGCTTCCCATATAATTTCTGTCAGCAGAGCTTTGGAGTATAGTGTCTATAATTCCAGCCTCCACACTATTTATAGAAACACATTATGGCACCTTTTTTCCTCCCTCAGTATCTGACATGCATAGTGATATAAATGTCTTGGCTTCACAACCATATTTAAGTCCCTCCTCATACCAGAGGCTGCTTCTATCAGCACTCCCTCTTGCAGACTAAGTGATCAGCCAGCTGACTAAAGGCTTTTGTGTTAAACCAGTGATGTGATAAATGAGTTTGGCCTCATGCACTTACTGGAATCTGAAGAGTGGTTCCTAAGTTGCAGTTCAAAGTGTACTTATTTTTAAAGAACATTAGACTAAATATAACTGTTCTCTTCATGACAGCGGGTATTATCTTTACCATGAGGGTAGTGGAACACTGGAACAG
>WBNM01006884.1:0-32017 GCA_013399055.1 Ramphastos sulfuratus | reverse complement strand
AACCATTATTTATTTATTTCATGAACAGGAAAAATATTGGCAAAAAGGATACGAGTTCTGTATTTCCTTGTGTTATTCTTACTGTTTAACTAGAAGGCATTGTGGTAATTAAAGTTGATTTTTTATAGCACTATACTTTGCCATTTGCTGAATAAGGGAAATTTGCTGAGCAGATAATCTTATAAAAACATGCTATCACATGAGGCTGAGAACATGCCATTGATTGCTTCTCATACCACATGACCCTGCACAGCCTAATTAAGCCTTAACATCAATCTCTCTTCATAAATCAATGAATGGAGGAAGTTGTATTAGTATGAATGTAGCAAATGAGATGTGTGCAAGCCAGTTTTATGAAGATATGATGTTTGCTATTACCCCTGGAACCTAAAGATACACAGCAGAGCCAGGAAGGAAATACATGTGATCTCTAGTTGAGAAGAAAGGTTGGTATCTCTGTGAACTTGACACCTGATTTTAGTATGCAAGACTGCTGTATAGGCATAGAATCATGGAACTGTTCATGTTGGAAAAGACCTCTAAGATCATCAAGTCCAACTGTCAAGCCAATACCACTGTGGCCATTAAATCACATCCCAAAGCGCCATGTCCACACGTTCCTTGAACACCTTCAGGGATGGTGACTCCACCCCCTCCCTGGGCAGCCTGTTCCAATACCTGACCACTCTTACAGGAAAAAACCTAAACCTCCCCTGACACATCTTCAGTCCATCTCCTCTTGTTCTACCACCTGATATTAGGGAGAAGAGATCAACCCTCACCTCACTGCAACCTCCTTTCAGGGAGTTGTAGAGAGCAATGAGATCTCCTTTCACCCTCCTCTTCTGCAGATGAAACAACGCCATTTCTCTCAGCCACTCATCAAAAGACTTGTTCTCCAGATCCTTCACCAGCTCTGTGTGGTGATCACTAGTAGGTTAGAATAAACAAGTAGATCCTTGGCTATTCAAACTGAGATGGTATGAGCTAATAGCTGGAAAGAGGGAAACAACTACAGGAGTGTATGAGCTTTATTTAGCTGCACGATGGGATCTGTGATTTTAGAAAACAGTATTCTCTTGGAAATCAGTGTGCAATCCCACTTATTTAACAGTCTGCTGTGGCATACAAAGAATTTACAAACAGTGATAACAATATGTATTGCTATGTTTACAGCTGGCAATAAGAAAAACTCCTGAAGTGTAATTTCTCCTGTGTGTTATCCACTGCTTTAATTAGGTGAAAGAACACCTACAGCTTCAAAGCAAGTGTCAGTGAATATTTAAGTACAGTGTTCAAAACCACAAAAATGGTGGCTTGGGAATGCTGATAGGGAGAGACATGGCAGCAAATCATAGAATCATAGAATGGTAAGGTTGGAAGGGACCTCAAAGATCATCTACTTTCAACCCCTTGCAATAGGCAGGGACACCTCCCACTAGTGTAAGAAATAAACAGGGAGGTTCTGCCTTGTCTAGAATGAAGGTTTTCTGGGAGAAAATGATCAAGAGGAGTAAGTTAAAACTCTAGATGGACATTCCTTCTATATTCTCTTTGTAATGTGTTTATAATGTATTTATATTGCCTGTGTATCCTATAACAGCAGGATTTGGGCTGGGCTTTGGCCATAGCTGTGGGAAACTTTTGGGGAATTGGGGAATGTCTTGATACCCTTGTCTTTGGTAACAGAAAAGACACAGAAACCCTTCAAGGTTGTGCCAGGCTAATGACTTTTTTTTTTACACCCAATAACTTTACAGATGTGGTGGGTAGGTGACTGCCTCCTGGCACAGGCCCATACTTGCACCTCTTGGTGTGTTGGTGAGTTTTATCTTACAAGTGATCTTAAGATAGGTTGGCTGTCTTTGTAATCAGTTTTAGCAGACTCCTCTGCTGCTTCCCAGCCTGGGAATAAATTATGGAAGACAAGATGTCTTTGTGTAGGGTAAGCAAATTTTTTTGTTTGCTCAGACCACTCCTGAGCTGATGGCTACAAATAACTGCCAGCTTTCTAATGATGTTTGCAGTGTAAGTATTCCCCATGTTCTGTGCTACTACCTTGTGAGGTGTCACAATTGGATTAGATTGAGTCAACAGCTGAACTTCAAGAGAAAAAAAATCAGGCTAGCTTTTGTAAAAGATTCAGCTTTGCATTTTTGGTGTTAGGTAGCTTAGGGAGACAGAAGTAGTGGTGAACAAATTGCATTAGTGATGCTGAGCAGGGAGGGTTGGGTTTGGGTTTTGTCACAATATGGGTGAGAGGTGATAGAGAAGCTGGGCTGTTTGTGGTCCTTAGATGTCACAAATAGGCTATTGACAATGACAGTGCTGACAGCCTCGGTAGAATCTTTTTACCTTTAATTTGAATAGTTTACTGCAACAGGTTTTATTCTGCCTAGTAGTTAATTTGACACGGCGTTGTTCAGTTCCTGTCCTAAGCTTGTGCACTCAGTTCCAAGACCTGCTGCTGTATGAGCACCTGGGATGAAATGTTGGAGGATACTCTTACTATAGGTTGTAATATAAACTGAGGATTAGACATACTCAGTGGCTGCTCTTGCTGCTGGGAAAGGGGAAAACTTATTTTGTAGCATCTTTATTTAAACGGATATTTAATTAAATCTTGGTGATTGAATGATGCTAAGCACACCTATAAACTAGCAAGTGTTATTTTTTGGGTTTGGTATTTTTTGGTAAAGAACAGAACTAACAATTATTATATTTCTGTATTGAGCAGAATCAACATCTTTATATAGTCTTTGCAGCATTATTTTGCTAACTTGGGAAGCCAGGTAGGTTTTGTGAATTTACCTCAAGCTGAAGAGAACTTACCTGATTTTCAGAAGCTTTAGGTTACTGCAAATATTGGTTTAGAGTACTTAATGCTTGTTTCTAGGGATTGTGAGAGGCAAAATAATGCCCTGGCTTTGGCATGTATATTGCAGTGGCTTGAACTGGATTTCCAGAAGGCAAAGGCTGATGAGAAATCACCAACAGCTCATCCTTCAGTCTTCTAGAGACACATTCCAGTAATAGTGTGAAATTGCTCATGAGGAAAACTGCACTAATCCCTTCTCAAAGTACCTGGCAAAAGGCTTCAGAAGGAAGAGTCAGGGAGGATAAGCTGAGTCCCCTACAATGACAGAAGGGATCATAACTCCATCAATGTCAATGCTAGGCCAATGAGCAAAAATAGCCTTACTTACCCAATTAACAGGCTTAAGCTCCTAAACATCTTGGGAAAGCATCTTGGCTTTTGGAAACAGTGAGAAGCCCAGTGAGAATGTGACATTGGCATTGTCCTGCTTGTATGAGTTATGATGTGATTGATCCTTGTTTTGTCCCACCATGGGGGAACTGTCTGACTGCTGCAGTGAGTGGGACACTGCTGGTCACAGCTGCTCAGCTGCTTCTGCTCCCCAAAGAGCTTAGCCTTGCCTCAGCTCTTGCAGCCCAGGCCTGACTTTCGTCTGTGTAAATAAGTCTTACGGACAGGTTTCTTTCTCCTGTATCACAGAATCATGGAATCATAGAATGGTAAGGTTGGAAGGGACCTCAAAGATCATCTCGTTCCAGCCTCCTGCCACAGGCAGGAACACCTCCCACTAGTACAGGTCACTCAAGGCCTCCTCCAACCTGGCCTTGAACACCTCCAGGGAGGGAGCAGCTACAACCTCCCTGGGCAACCTGTGCCAGTGTCTCACCAGCCTTGCTGGAAAGAACTTCTTCCTAACATCCAGTTACAGTATCCCATCTGCCAGTTTAAACCCATTGCCCCTTGTCCTGTCATTGCAAGCCCTTGTCAATGGTCCCTCCCCAGCCCCCTTCAGATACTGGAAGGCTACTCTAAGGTCTCCTGGAAGCCTTCTCTTCTCCAGATTGCAGAGCCCCAACTCTCTCAGCCTGTCTACATAGCAGAGCTGCTGAAGCCCTCTGCAGCCTTTGCGGCCTCCTCTGGACCCACTCCAACACTTCAATGTCCTTCTTGTGCTGGGGGCTCCAGAACTGCACACAGTACTCCAGGTGGGGTCTGAGGAGAGCAGAGTAAAGGGACAGAATCCCCTCCCTTGCCCTGCTGCCCACATTGCTCTTGCTGCAGCCCAGGACCCGCTTGCTGTCTGGGCTGCACTCACACTGCAGGCTCATGCTGAGCTTTTCATCAACCCAGACCTCCAGGTCCTTGTCCTCAGGGCTGCTCTCCAGCCATTCACAAGTCAACCTGTATAGCTTCAGCTAAATCCAGGCTCAGGCACGTTTACATGAACAGTTGTAATAAAAGGTCCTGGAGTATATGGTAAGTAAGAGCAGAGGCAACAAACTTTATGTAGCTAGGAGTAAGTGTGGATTCGATGCTACTGTGTGTCAGAGGAGCATGAGTGTGAACAAGCATGACAGATTTAGTCTGAACTACTAACATTCCTCTTCCACCTTTCCTCCAGCCTCAGTTTCCCATTTTCACAGCTGAACTTCCTGCATATTGTCAGGATGATTGAACAGCAGAACAATACATCCAGAAAATAGCTTCCCAGAATATGAAACAGGACTTTTTGAGCATGAATAGCTCTGCAGAGAATTGAAATGACCGAGGGGAGAAAAAGTGCAAGCCAAGTTGCTTAAGCTCAAACTAACTTTTCTGTCATATTCCAAGACCAAAGACATTCTTGCAGTACAACCTTGGTGTTGTCTTGTGCAAAACCCATCATTGTCCTTATATGTGAATCAAATGATTTGGTGTAGTTGGAGGTGGCGCTGACGTTATTGCTGTGTGTTTTGCATAGCAGAGTGCTGTTGTAAACTGAAAAGCAAACCTGAGTTATGGCGATGCTTTTCTAGATAAGTGCATTGTTATGAAGTAATCAGTGGTAGAACAATGGCCTCTGCACCTTGAAAATTTCCTTCTTTTAGGGAGAGAAAATGTTCCTGATATTAAGTATTCATCCAAAGTCATCAGGAATCTTTTCTGGTTTTAGCAGTCAAAAGATTTGTAAGGAACACATAGAAATAGTTTGGGTATCTGTTAGAAGGTGGTATTTTATACTGCTTGCAACACTTGGGTTTAAATCCATTCATAAGAAAAGACCTGATTCTTTATTGTTAGCTGCAATACAAAAGATGACCTTCACTTTTTCTTCTTCACTTTTCAGAACCATTTTTAGAACAGAAAACAGTAGCTTACTGTGTGGTACTTTCAAAGAATCTCCCTGTTTATTTGTAGATAAATAGCAGCCCTGGAATATTTAATTAATTATGTTTAGTATTCTTTTAGGGCAGGGAACAAAAATATTTATCTGCCATTGCCACCCGTGACATCTTCTTTGTGAAGCTGTAATTCAATGCCATTTCTCTCCAGAATAGGGTGAGGGGCAGTGATTTGAAACTGGAACAGGGGAGATTTAAATTGGGCATAAGAAATAAGTTCTGCACAAGAGTGGTAAAATACTGGAACAGGCTGCTCAGGAATGTGGTGGAGGCCCTGTCCCTGGAGACATTCAAGATCAGACTCGATATGGCCCTGGGCAGCCTGATCTAGTTGGAGGTGTCCCTGCTGACTGCAGGGGAGCTGGACAAGATGACCTTTGAGGATCCCTTACAACCTGATGCATTCTGCGAATCTGTGAAAGAGTTTGTGAGATAACAGTAAACACTGCATGTAGCTCACCAAGACTGCCATGTGCTGTACTGTACTGTCCTGACTTTTGGTGTGTAGTTACATAGAACCAAAACAGGTTGCCCAGGGAGGTTGTAGCTGCTCCCTCCCTGGAGCTGTTCAAGGCCAGGTTGGATGAAGCCTTGAGTGACCTGTACTAGTGGGAGGTGTCCCTGCCTATGGCAGGGGGTTGGAACGAGATGATCTTTGAGGTCCCTTCCAACCTTACCATTCTATGATTCTATGAAAAGAAAAAACCATAAATTTCTATAAACACCACATCCTGAAATGAAACATTAATTTTCTATCAGAATGTAATATAGAAAAAATGGTGAGAATTGTAACCATTTATATAAATGCATAGCTATACAGACGTGCTGGAGACACCATTAAATATTTCCAGAATACTCATTTACAAGTCAGAGTATGTTATTAATATTTACCCACCCAATATTTGCTCCTGTCTTCCACAGAAAAGTAAAAAAGAAAACACATCCATGCATGTTTACACTCCCCCACACTCCCTTTAATGTCATGCAGCTTTATTGCAGGCCATGAATTTTGATCTGATTTATCTTTGAGCTCTGTTTCTGTAACCTACATAAGTACAGAACTGGAGAGCAGGCTGTCCAACCAGACTGCACACAGAAGCTTGATTCAGTATAAAAATAACTCCTCACAGGCTGATGCATCACACGAGTGAAAAGCTAGCATATGCAAAGCTGTATGTATATATGCTTTGAACAATTTTTGTTTGGTTTTTTTTTTATTCTCTGACATTTCCAGCTATCATCAAGAAGAGATTGAATGCTGTCCTCTCTGTTTAACACTGCAGGTTTCATCTGCAATTTGTCATTCCTCAGAAATGATGTTTCAATTTCACCTTGTATCAAAGCTTTATTTCACAATGACAGTGGTAAAGGGTATAAAATATAAATATCTGCTATTGTTAAAACAACAAAATGCACACTTAGGTCACCTGCTTCTTTTTACCAACTGTTTTCAGTAGCTTGCCTGTGAAATCCACCAAACATACAGGTATTAAGATAAGCAGTACATATATCTAAGCTTAACTCATTTTCCCCTCTGCCTTCCAGTGCAGTAAGTGAAGTAAGAAATGTGTAAGAGTTTTCTTATCAAACTTGTGCAGTGTTTCTTTTCTTCATGGACCAGCTTCACCCGTTACTTACATTGCATCTTGGAGATTTCAAAATGCAAGTCTACCTAATGCTGATTATTAACAGGTTCTTAGAATGTAGAGGCCAAGGGGCCACCAGTATCGTGGCCTGGATCAGCAAGGTGTGGCCAGCAGGAGTAGAGAAGTGATCCCGCCCCTGTCCTGGGCACTGGTGAGGCTGCACCTCAAATGTCAGCTTCAGTTCTGGACCACTCACTCAGAGAAGGACACTGAGGTGCTGGAAGATGTTCAGAGAAGGGCAGTGAAGATATTGAAGGGTTTGGAGGGCAGGTCTGGTGAGGAGCAGCTGAGGGAACTGGGGTTATTTAGTCTGAAAAAGAGGAGGCTATGATGAGACTTTATTGCTTTCTACAACTCCCTGAAAGAAGGATGAGTGAGGTGGAGGTTGGTCTCTTCTCCCTAGCATCAGGTGACAGGATGAGAGGAAACAGCCTGAAGATGTGCCAGGGGAGGTTTAGGTTTTTTCCTGTAAGAATGGTCAGGTATTGGAATAGATTAGCCAGGGAGGTGGCATAGTCACTATGCCTGTTGGTGTTCAAGAAATGTGTGGCCATGGCACTTTGGGATGTGGTTTAATGGCCATGGTATTAGGTCAGTGGATGGACTTGATGATCTTAGATGTCTTTTCCAAACAAAATGATTCTATGGTTCTGTTATTCTGTGATCTTGTGCAAGACATTTGACATACACAATAAAAAATCTCCCCAAGTCCTACTGAGTTGTTCTCAGCTGGGGTAGCATTACAAATGTGCAGGAAGTGTCAGCAAAAGTTATTTTTTTAAGCTTTCTTTCTGTAGTGACTCTTTTCCTGGCTCATGTGTTCTAACCTTTGAGTATCTAGTGTGAATTGTTCTGTGTATTTACCATAATGTCATAGCAGGAGTAATTGTGTTCTCATTTAAAAGGCACAAGACAACAGAGAGAGGTAGGAAGGGTGTTGTGGAAGAGGGGTCTCTGCTTAATCTCCCTGTGTGATTTCCCACATCTCTCTACTTTACTGTCCTACTAACTTAGTTTCTTTAGGTATTTAGTAACTCACAGTTAGCTATTTCTCAACTAAATTTTTCTACGTGGACCACAGATTTCTGGTTTTCCTAACTGGAAAGTGGAAAGATGAGTTTCTTCTGAGCAGGATGCAGAGTGTCCCTGTAAGTAGGAAGTGAATTGACAGGTTCATTCCAGTACTCCTGAACACAAATGTGCAGAATTTGGCATCAGATGTCCTTCACCACTTAGGCTTTATGGCAGTGGTACTGAGCACAGAGTAAACTATTACCAGGCTTGATAGGTTTAAAGAAAATGAATCTGTGGTGTAGAACATTTGGAAACGGTGGTTGGGCCATACAGGTATCTGAAAAGGAAAAAGGATCTTTTCCTTAAGAGTCAGAATGCAAGACTTGGGACAATAAACTGGACTTCTGTGAACTCTCTAGAAGTGCAGGTATTTTACAAAGTTAAAGACTGCATGAGGAATATGCAAGAGAAGGCACTTTCAAAGGTCTTTGGTGCCTACAAGCCTCTGTTGTCTTTCAAGTTATATCACTTGGTCCAATATAGACAACAGAATTTACTCCCAGCCTTCTCTTACCTGTGTCTGTAATTTATTACAGGAAAACATTGAGTGGGGGAAATGAATAAAAAAAAAGACATTTGTAGTCTGGTCCAGAACAGTTAAGCTTCTGTTAGAGCTTTCATCATTAGCTAATCCAGAGGGTTTCAAACTAGAGAGATTCTGTAGAACTAACGGTGATTTAGTGAGAGGCTGAAAGAATCCAATTTACTGCCTTTGCCATGGCTTTTCATCTTTATCTGCTTTCTGGTAATTTTATAAACAATCTGTAGCCACAGGAGGGGTTTTAATCACAATGGCTTGTACAAATCCCTTCTTCTACTAAACTGTTCTCCCCATTTGGAGGGGCCATTGTCACTTACTCTCCTCTGTACCCCTGGGTCTGACGAAAACATCTGAGCCCTGACTTTGAGCTACTTTTAGTTTTGGATACAATGTTTATACTGCGCAGTGATTTGTTGAGTGCTGTGTTACGGAAAACACGACCTAACTGTGAATTATAAATGTCAGCATGCCCTCAGTTGTACATTTTGTAGAGGTGATTCTTTAACACCATGTTTCTATCTCTTAGCATCCCATTGACATCAGTGTTAGGTGTTTCCTTGCTTCCTTTCCCCCCCGTGGAAGCATTAATAATAATTTTGGTGGCTGCCCATGGTTTATGATGTTGTAAGAAGTTCTTCTGAGTGCCATTAACAAGCAAATTTTGCTTCACCAGAATGTTTAGAATGAATGATAGTGAAGAAGCTCACTTGAGATGCAGCTCTAGCTTTTTATAGAAGGGTAAAAAGTAGTTAGGCTACAAATGATGTAAAATAGAGTGATGATAGACTTCACCTCTTAATACTAGCTTGCTAATTGCAACTTAATTCTACAATATTAATGTCTGTTGTTCTCCTTTCACCTACCTGATATCAAATCAGTCACTGGAAGGTTTCAACATTACCAAATTCCCTCCTCAATCATAATGACAGTGCCTTTTTTCTTCTGAAGGAAGTCAGCAACTGCAGAACATGATAAGGATGAGAAGTGTTAGCATCTTGTAAGTCAGCCTGTTTTCTGATTTTGGTAATGACCTCATGCCCAGTAAAGAATGATGCTTTGATTTAATTTGATTTCTTTATACGATAAGGATTTTTTTATAAGCAGTTGAGAGAGGTCTCACAATTACTCCCCCTTGTTCTCTTGGGAGACTTCAACTTTCTGGATATCTGCTGGAGATACAATAGAACAGGGAGAGAACAGTCCTGGAGGTTCCTGGAGTGTGCAGAGGATAACTTCCTGACACAATTGGTGAGGGATCCAACCAGGGAAGGGGCCCTTCCGGACCTGCTTCCTGCGAACAGGGAAGAACTTGTGAGGGGAAGTAAAGGTTGGTGACCATTTGGGGCTCAGCAATTGTGAGATGATTGAGTTCTCTATCCTTGGAGAAACTAGGAGAGGGGTTAGTAAAACTGTTACCTTGGATTTCTGGAGGGAAAACTTTGACCTGTTCAGGAAACTAAGAGACAAAGTCCCTTGGGAGGCTACCCTGAAGGCTGTGGGAGTCCAGGAAGGCTGGGCATATTTCTAGAGGAAAGTCCTAAAGGCACAGGAGCGGACTGTCCCTTGTGTGCAGAAAAACGAGTCATTGGGGAAGGCATCCAGTCTGGCTGGATAGAGACCTTTGCCTGGACATCGAGAACAAAAGGAGAGTCTGTGGCCTTTGGAAGAAGGGGCAGGCCTCTCATGAGGACTATGAAGCTGTAGGGAAGCTATGCAGGGAGAAGATTAGGAGGGCCAAAGCACAGCCAGAACTCAACCTAGCTACACCCATTAAAGATAATAAGAAATGTTTCTATAAACTCATCAACAACAAAAGGAGGACTGGAGAAAGTCTCCATCCTTTATTGGATACAGAGGGAAACACAGTGACTAAGGGTGAGGAAAAGGCTGAGGTGCTTAATACCAACATTACCTCAGTCTTTAGCACTGGATCCAGCAGTTCACTGGACACCCAACCTCATGAACTAGGAGTCAGGGAGGAGCACCAGANAGTCAGGGAGGAGAACCAGAATGAGGTCATTACAGTAAATGAGGCAGTGATCAGAGATCTACTATGCCAGTTAGGCCCACACAAGTCTATGGGACTGGATGGGCTGTACCCAAGGGTGCTGCAGGAGCTGGCAGATGTGCTTGCTAAGCTGCTCTCCATGATTTACCTGTGTCCTGCCTAACCAGGGAGGTGCCAGTGGACTGGAGTGTAGCAAATGTGACTTCTACCTACAAGAAAGGGAGAAAGTACAATTTGGGAAACTACAGACCTGTCAGTCTGACCAGGGAAGGTCATGGAGCAGAGCATCTCGAGGTCTGTTACATGCCATATAGAGAACAAGCAGGGGATCAGGCCAAGTCAGCACGGGTTCATGAAGGGCAGGTCCTGCCTGACAAACCTGATCTTCTGTGACAAGATGACCCAGCTACTGGATGAGGGAAAGGCTGTGGATATTGTTTACCTAGACCTGCAAAAAGCCTTTGACACTGTTCCCCACAGAATTCTTGTGGGCAAACTGACTGCTCATGGCTTGGACAAGCATAGCTCTGCTGGATAAAGCACTGCTGGATGAAAGGGCCCAAAAGGTGGTCAATGCAGTTAAATCCAGCTGGTGGCCAGTCACAAGTGATGTCCCCAGGGCTCAGTGTTGGGACTGCTTCTGTTTAACATCGTTATTGACAACCTTGATGAAGATACAGAGTGTGTCATCAGTAAGTTTGCAGATGACACCAAGTTGGGTGGCAGTGTTGATCTGCAGGAGGGTAGGGAGGCTCTACAGAGGGACTTGAATAGATTGGATGGACGGGCTAGTGTCAATGGCAGGAGCTTCAACATGCCAGGTCCTGCACTTGGACTACAACAACCCCAAGCAACACTACAGGCTTGGGGCAGTGTGGCTGGAGAGCTGCCTGGTAGAAAGGGACCTGGAGGTTGTAATAGACAAACAACTCAATATGAGCAAGCAGTGTGCCCAGGTAGCAAAGAAAGCCAATGGCATCCTGGCTTGTATTAGAAATGCTGTGTCCAGCAGTGATAGGGAGGTGATTGTCCCCTTGTACTTGGCTTTGGTGAGTATTGTTTTAGGTTTTGGGCACTGCAATACAAGAGAGATGTGGAGGTGCTGTAGTGAGTGCAGAGGAGGGCAACGAAGCTGGGGAAGGGCTTGGAGAATAAATCTTATGAGGAGCAACTGAGGGGGCTGGGGCTGGTTAGCTTGAAGAAGAGGAGGCTGAGGGCAGACCTCATTGCTGTCTACAGCTACCTGACAGGCTGTCTCTTCTCACAGGTAATTAGTGATAGAACAAGAGGCAATGGACTCAAACTGTGACTGGTAGGTTTAGACTGCACATTAGGAAGAATTGTTTTCCCAGTAAGAGTGGTCAGGTGCTGGAATCAGCTGCCCAGGGAGATGGTTGAGTCACCAACCCTGGATGTGTTTAGAAGTTATTTAGGTGTGGTACTTGGGGATATGGTTTAAGGGTGAACTTTGCAGAGTAGGGGTAATGGTTGGACTTGATAATCCCAAGCATCTTTTCCAACCAAAATGTTTCTGTGATTCTGTGAAGGAGTGTTAAGTGTGTTGAAGCAGGGCGGTGTTTAGAGAGTATCATTTGTGCTCTGAAGCAGAAGGGTTGTAGCAATCCAAGCTAACTCAAGGGCTCTGAGTCACATCAGGTAAACCACAAAAAGAATCTGTCCTAATGCTTTTGACTCTCTTTGCTATGAAGCATCAATTGGACTACTTCAGAATGTGCATTGATGTTGACTTCTGCTGCTTGCTGAACAAATGTTGATTGGTTCCAAGTATCATTGGATCGATACCATGAAGATATGGCAGTCTCTTCTCCCTGCTATCAGGTGATAGAGGTGAGAGGAAATGGCCTGAAATTGTGCCACGGGAGGTTTAGGTTGGAGATTAAGAAAATTTTCTTTCCTGAATAAGTGACCAGGCATTGTAACAGGCTGCCCAGGGAGGTGGTGGAGTCACCATTCCTGGAGGTGTTCAAGAAACTTATGGACATGACACTTTGGGATATGGTTCAATGGCTGTGATGGTCTTAGTTTGATAGTTGGACTTGATGATCTTAGAGGTATTTTCCAACCAAAACAATTCTTTGATTCTGTGATTCAGTCACAATCAAGTAAGCATTGCCTGAGCTATTGCCAAATTACATATATAAAGACAGTGAAGTAGAAAAAAGTGAATCAGAATACATCCATGAGGCATGAATGAAAAACCTATTAGGTGTTTTGCCTGCCTTCCTCCCTTCCTTCCTCCCTTCCTTCCTCCCTCCCTCCCTCCCTCCCTTCCTTCCTTCCTTCCTTTTTTTATGTCCTTCTGTGTTTCATTTGACTGGACATTGTATTGAGATAAAATGCACTCCAATTATCTATAATGGGATACCAAATTATATTCTTCAGGAGAAATTGTGATAGTGCAATCCATGCAGGAGAATGAAAAATGACTCAGTGTATTGCTGAGTTTCTATTATGGAGCAGCACGATCTCCAGCATTCTGATTTGTAACAGTGAGTCACAGGTATGCTGGGATGGGATTACATTTCTATTGTAAATCTGTCTGACACCTGGCAGCCTTGAGAATAATGTACCCTTGTGTCTCTTTTTATTTAGAATATATTTTAATAGCTGTGGTTTTGTCAGCCAGACAGCTCTGGAGACTGTGCACATATCTAAGTGACAAATGCCTGGCTGTTAGGTCCCATGTCACATTCATAAGAGCTTTCTCTTCCACGGACTGTACAAAGTCATTAACTTCTGGGGTCTCCAGGATGGCTACACACATAATCTTGCTTTCTCCCAGCATTCTTCAGCTGCAGAAAACTTGCACCCTGCTTTGATGGTAATCCTCGCTGCTAAAAACCTACAAAGCAAGATCTGGTCTGCATCTCTTCATGTTCACCTGCTCCCTCATGCCTGCAAGGTTTAGGGTCCAGTAGCGACGGACTGGGCTTCCTCTTGTAAGAGGCAGTAAGCAGCTTCATAGTCATGAAAATGTCATACTAGGTCTTATAAATGAATGAAAACCAGAGCTGACAGGGTAGATTATGAAATGCAAGAAAGTGAAAGCAAGTTAGAATCAATATTACTGAGCTCCATGTAGTTATTGGCCTTTCTTTTTTTTCAATACCTTCTATTCGTTTCCCAGCTGAATTCAGTGTTGGCATTATGGCACTTGGTTGGCAGCAGTAAGATTTTAAGATGCTATATGTGGGTTCCTTTTGTGATTGTAACTAAGAGGTTAATGTGCCTTGAGGGGTGTCTGGCAGTCCTCAGAGCATCCTAATGAAATTGTGAAATTGGCTGGGTAGGTGACAGCACTGGGAGTATTTCATGTGCCCCGAATGCCTGTTCAGGATAATCCTTTTCTGGCATGGAGCAGCTGGTGTCTCACAGCCCTTGGGAGGGACTTGTGGGACAGAAAACAGGAGAGAAATGTTTTGTGTTGTCTTTATCTGACACCTTGCTGCTCAGACTGCCTGGCTGGTACAAAGTCATAAACACAGTTGCTGCACATGCTGCACTCAAAGGAGCTTCAGGGGTGGCTCTGTAGAAAATGAGAGAAAATGGCTATTTTCCAAGCCAGGCACTTGTTTGCTCCTGAGGCCATGGCAGATGGTCTGCAGAGCCATCGTGCAGGGCAGTCCCAGGTGGTCGGCTCCGTGTTCTGGAAGAAATTTTTAGAGCTGGCAGTGGCTTTTTTTGCTTCAAAGTTGAGAACCGTTTGAGAGTTTGGGAACCTCAACGAATAAATGAAATGCAAGAGAAGTGTGCGGCAGAAAGTCCAAATTATACCTAAAATACATATCCAAGACATGTCTAAAACACCTACCGGAATACCCACCTTGCCCCCTCCTTCTTCCTGGGTGGAAGAAGCGGGAAAGCAGACAAAAGCCTTGGTGCCTCTCAGTCTGCTACAGAGACACCATATTTGGCCTCGTTCTGCACTGCTTTGGTTTTGGTAAGCACAGGTCACCATGCTGGGCATGCACATCTCCCTTTTTTGGTGAAAGGATTGGTTCCAGGGATGTTTTTATCTGTTGCTATTTTCCAAAGACACTCGTCAAAATGTTTAAAACCCTGACCAGCTTGTTTGCTGCTGCCGCCGTTGTTTTGTCTGCTACCTGTTTGCATTGCTTCCCACCGTGCCTAGGCGGGGACTTGCCTCCCCCACGCACGGCAGACCTGACCCTGCCTGCCTTCCACACTGAGCCAAGGAACTAACACGGCTTGTCCTGTGCTGGGATACAGCTGCCCGCTTGAGCTCAGCCCGGCCGGAGTCCGTTTGACTCTGGCCCAGTCTAAGTGGTGACCTAGCAACGGCCTAGCAACGAGTCGCGACACCGGCACCTGCCGGCCTGCCGCTCCAGCCCGAGGGCAGACTCCTTTGCTATACACAGCACTCAATGGGACTGCTCCAGCCCGGAAGCCTGGATCCTGCTTTGCCCAGGTGGCCGACCCCTCCAATGGCCTTCTGAGAACCACGGAGGATTCGCCTCGTGTCTGTGGATCTTCTCAAGACAACGTGCTCAATTTGAGCTAGGCAAGCAGCAAAACCCCAGCGCACCATCACCATGTGGAAGGCCACCACCGGGCTGGGACTATATTTTTCCTCATTTATGCTTCTACATCTACTTTTGCATTGCAGATGTTGAGACTCTGACCAGTGAGTAAACTACCTCTCTTTTCTGAGTTTTGTGAAAGTTTTATGTTTAACCTTTAAACAGCAGTTTGTGCTGCAGGACTCTCCAGTTGTTTAAATTTTCTAAAACCTTTCCTAAAATAATATAAATCCATCTGATAATATATATACATTCTGCAAAGATAGTTTTACCAACCACATGATAGAATCATAGAATGGTAAGGTTGGAAGGGACCTCAAGGATCATCTAGTTCCAACCCCCTGCCATAGGCAGGGACACCTCCCACTAGTACAGGTCACTCAAGGCCTCATCCAACCTGGCCTTGAATACCTCCAGGGAGGGAGCAGCCACAACCTCCCTGGGCAACCTGTGCCAGTGCCTCACCACCCTCACTGTAAAGAACTTCTTCCTAACATCCAGTTTAAGTCTCCCCTCTGCCAGTTTAAACCCATTGCCCCTTGTCTTGTCATTGCAAGATGTTGTCAATAGTCCCTCCCCAGCCTTCCTGTAGGCCCCCTTCAGATCCTGGAAGGCTACTCTAAGGTCTCCTGGAAGCCTTTTCTTCTCCAGGCTGCAGAGCCCAACTCTTGTAGCCTGTCTTCATAGGAGAGCTGCTCCAGTCCTCTGATCATCTTCGTGGCCCTCCCTCTGGAACTGCTCCAACACTTCCATGTCCTTCCAGTGCTGGGGGCTCCAGAACTGCACACACTGGTCGGGTCTGAGGAGAGCAGAGTAAAGGGGCAGAATCCCCTCCCTTGCCCTGCTGGCCACACTGCTCTTGCTGCAGCCCAGGACTCCAGGACTCAGTTGCTGTCTGGGCTGCACTCACACTGCAGGCTCATGTTGAGCTTTTCATCACCCCAGATCTCCAGGTCCTTTTCCTCAAGGCTGCTCTCCAGCCATTCACCACCCAGCCTGTATCTGTGTGTGTTAATTGTAAATAAGTTTTGGGAAGTTTTCTTATCTGTTTAATCAAAGTATTTAATAATTTTATATTGGCCTCATTACAATTCACTTCTAACTCAGATTCAAACCCTCCTTAACAGAGCAATGGACTTGAAGAGATACAAATATATAGGTCAGTCCTCCAACTTTTTCTGTTTACCGTGGTGCTAGCAGTTGCCATGTTGAAAGAAAGAGAACAGTTATTTTCTACCAATGACATAAAGCTTTCAAGCATGTAGTTAGTCAGCACAGACTAAGAATTTGTATTTTGAAAAGAAAATGGTAAATACTGCTGAAATATGCCACAGTGATGTCAGAGTTTTCAACGTACAAATTTTCTTTAAGTTCTTTGCTCAGAACTTCCTCACTGTTTCTCCAGATGATGAGGGAGGAAATGGCAGTCTCTTGCTTAGCTGGATCGAGTTAATGAGGTTATGGATACACCCTGTGTGGCAAGATTGATCTTCCAGTGATGTGTGAAAACACAAGCACATTCCAAGTTTGTGTTAATGTTTCTGAACAAAAGAGACATCTTTTGCAAGATTTTTCAGGTCAGGCAAGACTTGATTTTTTTCCAGTCAAACAAGACTGGAAGACTCACAAGAGCTTTCATTACCATGTAAAGAAGTTTTTTATTTCTGGTGTGTGAATGGAACTGTTAGATGAATAATCAGTTGCACTCGTGACAAACGAAAGCCAGGAGAAAATAGATTTGAAGGGAAATTGAACCACGGGCTTTAAATAAGGTGATTTAAAGGTGAAGTATGAAGGGGTGCATGACATTTTGCAGATTGATATGATTTATGAAGACATTAATTAAGACATTTATTAAGACATTAAGGTCTTGTATCTGGGTTGGGCCAATCCCAGGCACTGAAAATGACTGGGCAGTGACTGGCCCCTGAAGAAAAGGGCCAGTTTCTTGGTGCATGAGAAACTGAATATGAGCAGTGAGTGTACACTTGCAACTGTATCCTGGGCTGCATCAAGAGAAGTGTGGGCAGCAGGTCAAGGAAAGTGATTCTCCCCCTCTACACTGCTCTCATGAGACCCCACCTGGACTACTGTTTTCATTTCTGGAACCCCTATTGCAAGAAAGATCTGGATGTGCTGGAACATGTCCACAGAAGGGCCACAAGGATGATCAGAGAGCTGAAGCACCTCTCCTATGAGGACAGGCTGAGAGAATTGGGTTCAGTTTGCAGAAGAGAAGGCTCTGAGGGGACCTTATTATGGCTTTCCAGTATCTGAAGAGGGCTACAAGAAAGCTGGTGAGGGACTTTTTAGGGTATGGGGTGGTGGTAGGACTGGTAGGGTAGATTTAGATTAGGCGTTAGAAAGAAATTCTTCACCATAAGGGTGGTGAGACACTGGTTGCCCAGGGAGGTGGTGGAAGCCTCATCCCTGGGTATTTTTAAGGCCAGGCTTGATGTGGCTCTGGACAACCTAATCTAGTGGAAGGCATCCCTGCCCATGGCAGGGGAGTTGGAACGGGAAGATCCTTGAGGTCCCTTCCAACCCTAACAATTCTGTGATTCTGTGAAATGGGTTTAGGTACTCTTCTCCTCTGATTATTTAATAACATTGAAATGCTTATTCTTCAGTTTTTGCTTTACTGAACACCTTGCTGAGGTCTTTGGATGATAGGAGCAGCCTAAGCTGCACTGCTGTCTCCAGGCTGTGCAGAGTGTGCTCTTTTTCCAGAGGGAACACAGACACCAAAGGGGACACTGCTTGTAGCTTTCTGTACATTTATAACTAGAAATCTTGAATTTTTTTTCTAGATCTGAAAGGATTAGTATGGCCTCACTTGCATTTGTTGAAGAAAGGAATCTATTTTTGTACAGCTTTTATATTTGACAGCTACTGGCCTATGAAAATTTGATGCCATTACACGAAATGGAAAAACTTTTACTTCTAAAATGTGTTCCACTTGTGATATATAGAAGTGTGGTAGAAATTTCCTCTTTTCTAAGAAAATACAACCAATTGTCTCTTTTGCAAGAAGCATCCCTGTATTAATAAGTAAAAAAATTTCTGCATTTTCAGTGGCACACTCTTCTTAAATTTAAAAGGAAATGATAGGCAGTATGTGTTGCATTTCCTGTGTAGAAAGGATATAATTTGTTGTGAAGGAAAAAGAGTGTCTTTCTGGAAGACAAGGAGAGAAAAGAGAGAATTGTGTGCTTGTTTCCTTCTCCTCACACATGCACTGTGTATTCCTGGGGATTTAGTGGTGCTGAGAAGGAGTGTATCTAATGCAGAGATTGTGCCTGCTCTACAGGGGAGCTTGCCCTTCCATCTTTATTCTAATTCTTGAGTATTAAGTATTTTTTTCTTGAGTTTCTTGTATTAAGTACTGTAAAACTGTTGACTTTGGCTCTTCCAGCCTTGGGAAGATATCACTGTGTTTATTATTCTGAGAAGATGGTAACAACTTTGCCATGCATCATGAGGCAAATTCTGGGTATCACTCCAAGAGGTCTTAAAGTTCATCCTGCCAGTTGCTTCTAATGCTGCTTTTATTCACACAAGTGCTGCGAGCAATGAATCACAAAGAATCATAGAATAGATGGAAGCGACTCCAAAGGTCATCTGGTTCCAACCCCCTTGCCACTGGCAGGGAAACCTTCCACTAGACCAGGTTTGCCCAAGGCCCCATCCAACCTGCCTTTGAACATCTCCAGTGAGGGGGCATCCATAGCTTCCCAGGGCAACCTGTTCCAGTGTCTTACCAGCCTCTCAGAGTAGAGGGAGGGCTCTAGGGAAAAGCTATAGAAGCAAACTGAGCAGCTTTCAATAAACTTCTCTTCTAAATATTTGCAGGGATGCTTTCCTCTTGTATTGAAGAAAATTGATTTCCACTGGAGAGCTGCTTCATTCCTAATTCATTAATCAAAGAGCAAAATTCAGCACTGTTTACAAATGCTCTGTGTGGGCACCTGTGCAAAATTCAGAGCAACCCAGTGATCTGCTCTCTTTCTCCTAACTGCAGAACGCATTCAAAACCACATTAAAGTGTTTATATCTTTATAACTAATCACAGACCAGGTCTGTAGTTAAGCTCTGTTTGTTTCCCTGCTTAATTCCAACTTTCTACTAATAGGAACATAAAGCTGCAGTGTCCTGTCTCTTTTTTTCCACTCTTGGTGATGTCCCACAATTGTCCAGCTACACTATGAAATTTAATTTTAACTGAGAAGAAATATGCAGGGGTTTGCATGGCAAGGCAAAAGATGGAATTATAAACTACCAGAGAGTCTCTATATTTGTAGTGAGTCAGAATAAAAATACTGTTTCTCACTCTTCCTTTTTTTTTTTTTTGGTTGTTGTGGTGGGAGATTTCATGGTGAAATGGGTGCTCAGAGGAAGCCACTTATTCAGGTCAAATCTTATTAACTGGGTTACTTTTGCCTTTTTGTTTATTGCTTGGCAAGTCAGTAAGACTTATTCTCTCATCTATGACACTAAGCTCCAGAGATTGTTTTCCTTATTTTGTAATTTAAAAGGAAAGATTAAAATGAAATTAAGAGATATCTGTGGCAAAACTAAATGTGAAATTAGACTTGCATTGTCATGCCAGGTGTGGGTTGGTCTCTTCTCCCAGGCACCCAGGGACAGAACAAGAGGACAGTCTCAAATTATGCCAGGGCAGGTTTAGGCTGGATGTTAGGCTGCCCAGGGAGGTGGTGGAGTCACCATCCCTGAAGGTGTTTAAAAGGAGGCTGGATGAGACATTTAGTGCCATGGTTCAGTTAATTAGAAGGATTAGGTGATAGGTTGGACTCAATGATCTCAGCAGTCTTTTCCAACCTGGTTAATTCTGTGATTCTGTGATCACAATTTCTGTGTTTCTTTGAAGGGACATACTGTAGGACCACGTGCCCATGTGTGGGTCTTCCATATTTAGCATCAGTATCATAATTAGTGAAGTTTTCATACTGCTGAAAAAGATTTAAGTCCATAGGAGCTCTCAGTATTTCCTAAAAAGATATCAATTCATTTTTGCTTCCTCTGCCAACTGAAGTGGAAAAATGAATTTAATGAGTTGTCTGTCTTTATCATGAGCACACAAATAACCATGGAACCTTTTCTGACTCTGCAATCTAGAAACAGAAAAAAATACTCTTCTGAATTTTCCTTTCTCCTCAGCTGTGGCAGTACCTGCCTTGCCCAGGGCCAGTTCCCATTGGGAATGGCTGTTACTATTGTGCATAAGGTACAACTGATTATAAACTCCTCCCAGAATATCTTTTTTTTTTTTTTTTTTTTTTTTTTTTAGGCACCCTCTGCACAGTTACATACTTCTAGCAACACCACAGTTAAAATTGGAGGTTTGTCTTATTAAGACACCTGTATGTAAATAGTCCTTTATTATGAGATATTGTGGCCTTCCAGTATCTGAAGGGGGCCTACAAAAAAGCTGGGGAGGGACTTTTTAGGCTATCAGGTAGTACAAGGAGGAATGGAGCAAAGATGGAGGTGGGGAGATTCAGACTGGACTTGAGGAGGAAGTTCTTCAGCATGAGGATGGTGAGAGCCTGGCATGGGTTGCCCAGGGAGGTGGTCGAGGCCCCATCCCTGGAGGTCTGGAGGTGTTTAAGGCCAGGCTGAATGAGGGTCTGGGCAGCCTGATCTGAAAGTATGTTCATTGTTGTCTTTTTTTTTTTTTTTCCCCATGTATTGAATTCATAAGATCTTTCTCCTTTGTTGGAAGAGAAAAAGAAATGGGCAGCTTGGCAGAAAGCCAGATGAAGAGGATCAGTGTTTGCTGAACGCTTACCTAAGAGTTAACTTAAGAGTTCCCTCACAGATTATTCTTGCTTGTTCTGGGAGGCAAAGCACCACATTTTGCTGTTTGGAACATGTGAGCTGCTATCTGATAGCACACATAAGAAGCATACAGAGATTCTTAATTGAATTTATGATCTAATTGCCCTTTTGTGTTGACACTGCAGTTGTGGAGCCCAGCCCCTGCTGAGCCTGCCGTGATGAGAATGGATGCCTGCCTGAAAGGCTTTCTGCAGCTCCTGGGCTTCCTACAGGCACAATTTCTTTTGATCAAGTCTCAGTTTTTAGAGGAAAAAGCATTGATACCATACAGGCTGGAGAAAGGGAAAGTTCTACATTTGCCCTCTGCCAAAAGACAGGTATCGTAGAAGCATAGAATGTTAGGGGATGGAAGGGACCTCCAGAGATCAAGTCCAACTCCCCTGCTAAAGTAGCACCACTTAGGACAGGTCACACAGGGACACCTCCAGATGGGTTTGGAAAGTCTCCAGAGAAGGAAACTCCACAACCTCTCTGGGCAGTCTGCTCTAGGGCTGCAGCACTCTCACAGTAAAGAAGTTTTAACTCATGTTGAGATGGAATTTCATGTGAGTTTACAGAATCATAGAATCAGTCAGGGTTGGAAGGGACCACAAGGATCATCTAGTTCCAACCCCCCTGCCATGGGCAGGGACACCACACTAGACTATGCTGTCTAGAGCCTCATCCAGCCTGGCCTTAAACACCTCCAGGGATGGGGCTTCTACCACCTCCCTGAGTAAGCCATTCCAGGGTCTCACAACTCTTATGGTGAAGAACCTCATGCCCATTGCTTCTCCTCCTATCACTGGGTATCACTGAAAAGAGACTGGCTCTGTCTTCCTAACATCCACCCTTCAGATATTTGTAGGTATTTTGTATATGCAGCCCTAATAGGCTCAGTTTTATGGTGGCAGCTGTTGCTAACTACCCTGAGCTGCTGCCTACTTCCAGGTTTTTAAGGGACTTTCCATTTCCATAAGTAAAGAATCCACAACCGTGGTGTTACACTTCACCCATTCAGCACACTAACTGATTCTTCAGCTTAAACTCCTTTCCAGGGAAGTTTTCTGCAGCTCTACCTAGACTTCATCTTCCTTGGTGTGCAGATTTTCACTCTGACTTAAGTAAATGGCCTGTTTTTATTTCCACCTTTGTCCCTAGGTGTTTGGCCTCTAGCGCACAAAAAGCTCACAGATCTCTGCAGGTCACAAGTCTCAAGAGTGCAGCTCATTTCTTCTGCTACACACTTGCACTTCCTGCAGGTATAGCTGAGATTAGCAGAGGTGTTCCCTGACCCTGACTAATATGTAATTTTGAAACCAGTAAGTGCATTTCAAGAGGAGTGAGGACATGATAAGTCCCTGTGAGTCTGTTACATGTACTGTCATTTCCCAGGCAACTCACTGTCTTATATTAAAGCTTTGACTATCTCTTACACAATGCATTTCTGCATTTTTATGTCTTCCAAAACACGGATTTTTTGATTCTCAGTGTCTTAAATATACAGAAAAAGGAAATGTGCAGTTTTTGTCAGTAGAAAGTGGAGGGGAAGAAAATGGTAGAAGTAACAGTATGTCACGATTACTGAGTGGGAGCAATCCAGATATTTCAAGTCCTTATTGAACAAACTGTTCAGGTCAGTGAAACTGGGACTGCTGATTTTCATTCTGAACAATGGTATAAAAAAAGGTGGTAATAAAAGAGGAGGCTGAGCTTGCTACAACTACCTGAAAGAATATTGCAGAGAGGTTGGTGCTGGTCTCTTCTCACAGGTAAGTAACGAATAGAACAAGAGGAAACTGCGTCAAGCTTCTACTGGGCAGGTTTAGACTGGACATTAGGAAAAATATTTCAGGGAAAGAGTGGTCAGGCATTGGAATGGGCTGCCCAGGGAGGTGGTGGAATCACTTAGATGTGGTTTAGGGGTGAACTTTGTAGAGTACTATTATTGGTTGGACTTGATGATCCTGAGGGTCTTTTCCAACCTGAATGTTTCTGTGAATCATACTTCTGGGCCTGTACTTCACCTAATTGGTACTGCATGGAGACAGGAGCACACAAGAAATCCTGAAGTGAAGAATTTTCTGAAGTGTTTACAGTTTACTGGAAGAAGGGGAGTAATTTTCAGTGCTGAGCTGCCACAGCCTGAATTTGTAGCTCCTCAGGTGTTTCTCTTGCATCCAAACCAGGCTCAGCTAATTACAGGGGATCAGGGAAGAGTTAATTCTCTTAAATTCTCTCTCATAGGGTCCTTAGAAAGGCCAATAGTGGACAACTGATAGCAGAGCTTGTAATTTCTGTCAGTCCCGTTCGTTTTGAACACCCTCACTTGTGTAGCATGTTTATAGCTCAGAAAACTGATAAATATAGAAATGAAATACTGCACAAGTGAAAACCACAAGTTCTGAAACTGAGAGGAAAATCTGGGAAACTCTGTGAGGTCTGTGAGCATCTAGTGGTGGAGAAACAAAGAGCTGGAAGGTTTGTTGCCTTTCCTTCACAGTGATACTATCAGGCACAGGTTGTACGCCTGCAGACATAGGGCTGCTGCAGAGTTTTATTCCACCTTCTCCCTCCATTTGCATGCTTGTGAGGTGAGCCTTTAGTCTGCACCAAAGGGGATCATTTTAATTGGAAAAGACCTTCAAGAGACAGGCTGGAGAACTGGGTGGAGAGAAACTGAATGAAATCCAACAAGATCAAGTGTGTAGTTTGGCATCTGGGAAAGAACAACCGCACAGACCAGTAGAGGTTGAGGACTGATCTGCTGGAGAGCAGTGTAGGGGAAAGGGAAATAGGCATCCTGGTGGACAGAAAGATGACCATAAGCCAGCAACATGCCATTGTGGCCAAGAAGGCCAATGGCATCCTTGGGTGGATTAGAAGGGGAATGTGGTTAGTAGGTTGAGAAAGTTCTCCTCCCCCTCTACGCTGCCCTGGTGAGGCCACATCTGGAGTCCAGTTCTGGGCCCCTCAGTTCAAGAAGGATCTCATGGACCTCCTTGAGAAAGTCCAATGCAGAGCCACAAAGATGCTGAAGGGAGTGGGACATATCCCTGCTGAGGAAAGGCTGAGGGAGCTGCAGCTCTTTGTTTTGGAGGAGACTGAGAGGCAACCTCATTTGTGTTTATAAAGATGTGAAGGGCACTGTCCAGAGGACAGAGCCAGGCTCTGCTCAGTGGTGTCCAATGATAGGACAAGGGGCAATGGGGCAAGCTGGAGCAGAGGAGGCTCCACCCGAACATAAGGAAAAACTTTTTCACTGTGAGGGTGACAGCCCTGGAACAGGCTGCCCAGAGAGGCTGTGCAGTCTCCTCTGGAGACATCTGTGCTGGTTTAAGGCTAATTGGAATATTTTAATAGAGAAAATTACATTGCAGGCTGTGAAAGGAAAACAATGGTGATGTCTGCTTCACTCATAGGCTTGCCGAGATGTTTAGGAATAAGTACTCAAAACAAAAGATAAGCCACTTGGGCTTGTCGCAGTCTCAGTCGGGCTTGTGGCACTCTCTGGTGCACTGCGTCTGGGGCTATCCTGCAACTTCTGGCTTCTCCTCTCCGACAAATTAATTTCACTAATCACTTTTCTTCTAACTCCTCCTCTGGCCGATCCTCAAAACCTTGGGGTAAGGTATAGGGGTGGGGAGAAGGTGGAAGGGTGGTTGGGAGCCCCTCCTGGGGTCTCTGATTTCTGGGAGGGGTGTTGTGTTTCTGTATTACCTTTACCTTGTATATTTCTGTAAATATTCCTGTATATAGTGTATATCTCTGCTTGTACATTGTGCTGAGCTGTAAATAGAGCTTCATCTAAACTTCCAGCCGGCTGAGTTTTAGCCTGGGTCATTTTACAAAGTGTGGGGGGGCGGGGAACTCCCAAACCCACATCAACATCCAAAACCTGCCTGGATGTGTTTCTGTGTGACCTACTCAAGTCAATCCTGCTCTGGCAGGGGGCTTGGACTAGGTGATCTTTTGAGGTCCCTTCCAACCCATAACATACTGTGATTCTGTGATCATGGAGTCCAAGCTTCAATTTCTTTTATTAGACAGGAAATGGCCATTAGAGCACTTCCCTGTCAAAGTTTTTGCATGTCACTTGACTTGGAATGGAGAAGGTTGGATTTTTCAGCACTGTTTTTCTATTTAGCTTCTTACTTTTACAAATATCAAAGACCTAATGGAATTAATTAAGCAGAGGAATGTTTTGGTTTTGTTTTTCCTGAAAAAAAGAAAGGCATTCAATACCACAATGACCAATTCTGTGCAGTAAGGAAGGCTGGAATCTTTAGGAATAAATAATGTCAAGCATCCTACTGGCAGGTGGAAAAATAACTATTGATCTGGGAGAAAAATCACTGAACAATGCACGAGAGATGCCAGAAACCTCAGACGTTGTCAGATGCCATTTTAACCTTGTTTTTCATCTTGTGATGTGGTGAGAGAGGGGAAGAGAAGCGATACTGAGGGATAATTGCTGGGTTAGAAGTAACAAGTTTTCACGCAGACACTTCAGGGAAGACCTCTCTGTGTATCACAGTATCACAGTATAGCAAGGTTGGAAGAGACCTCAAAGATCATCAAGTCCAACCCACTACCACAGCCCTCAAGACTAGACCATGGCACCAAGTGCCACGTCCAAACGTGCCTTGAACACCTCCAGGGACGGTGACTCCACCACCTCCCTGGGCAGCCCATTCCAGGGGGGAATGACTCTCTCAGTGAAGAACTTTCTCCTCACCTCAAGCCTAAACTTCCCCTGGCACAGCTTGAGACTGTGTCCTCTTGTTCTGGTACTGGTTGCCTGAGGGAAGAAAGCAACCTCCTGCTGGCCACAACCACCCTTCAGGCAGTTGTAGACAGCAAGAAGGTCTCCCCTGAGCCTCCTCTTCAGCAGGCTAAACAATCCCAGCTCCCTCAGCCTCTCCTCATAGGGCTTGTGCTCGAGGCCTCTCACCAGCCTCGTTGCCCTTCTCCGGACACGCTCAAGCACCTCAATGTCCCTCTTAAATTGAGGGCCCCAGAACTGGGCACAGTGTAATGCACATCAGATGTGCCGTACCTGAATTTCAGAGAAGCACAGCTCTGTGCATGTCTCAATATCCTTCTGCAGATGAGAAGGTTCTTCATGGATCCCCCAGATGAAAAACTGAGAAGGAACCAAACAGTTGGTTGAGAAAAGCACTTGAATTTCATTTCACTTACATGTGCAGGAGGAAAAGTTAGAAATGTAGAAAAGGAGGAAAAGTAAGGAATGGCAAATGCAAAGAGATAGTCACCTCTGTCCATCCAGTGACATCCCACAGGTCCTAAAGGCTTCCAGTGGTGGGGGAGCTTTAGAGTTATACAATCAGAATCAACCAATTTGGAAGATCATCCAGTCCAACCTATCACCTAGCCCTATCCAATCAACTAGACCATGGCACTAAGCGCCTCACCCAGTCTTTTCTTCAACACCTCCAGCGATGGCGACTCCACCACCTCCCTGGGCAGCCCATTCCAATGGCACATCAGCCTCTCACAGGCTCACGGGACATCAGGGGTTGGAAGGGACACAAAGAGATCATCCAGTCCAACCCCCCTGCCAGAGCAGGACCATACAATCAAGCTCAGGTCACAGAGGAACACATCCAGACAGGCCTTGAAAGTCTCTAGAGAAGGAGACTCCACAGCCTCTCTGGGGAGCCTGTTCCAGTGTTCAGTGATCCTTACAGTAAAGAAGTCCCACCTTGTGTTGAGGTGGAACCTCCTGTGCTGCAGCTTCCATCCATTGCTCCTTGTCCTATCCCAGGGAGCAAGTGAGCAGAGCCTGTTCCCCCCCATCCTGACCCCCAGCCCTCAAATATTTATAAACATTTATTAAATCCCCTCTCAGTCTTCTCTTCTCCAGACTAAACAGCCCCACCCTAACACCTTCACTGTTCTTCCTTTTCCTACTGATGGATTTGAAGAAGCCCTTCTTGTTCTCTTTTCCTTCCTTTGCCAGCTTCAGTTCCAAGAGGGCTTTGGCCTTCCTTGTTGCCTTCCTACATGCCTTGGGAGAACTTCTCTGTAGTTCTCCCAAGTGACAGATCCCTTCTTCCATGAATTGTAAGTGTCTTTCTTCCCTGAGTTTTCCTTCAGGAGCTCTTTGCTCAGCCATGCAGGTCTCCTAGCATGTCTGTCTTTGTTTTACTCAGGGGAACACACCTATCTTGGGCTTGGAGGAAGTGATCTTTAAAAATTAACCAACTGTCTTGGGCTCCTTTACCCTCTAGAGCCTGAGCCCATGGGATTTCTGCAAGCATGTCTCTGAAGAGCACAAAGTTAGCTCTGCAGAAGTCCAGGGTTGTAATTCTACTTGTTGGTCTGCTTCTACCCTGTATAATACAAAACTCCACCGTGTCATGATCTCTGTCTCCTAGGCTGTTCCCAACCTTAATGTCCTCAACCAGTCCCTCTTTATTAGTTAATACAAGGCCCAGCAGTGCACCTCTCCTTGTTGGTTTCTCCACTACCTGCATGAAGAAGTTATCATTGATACACTGCAGGAGCCTTTTGGACTGGCTGTGCCTGGCTGTGTGAGCTTCCCAGCAGAAGTTCTCTGTGAAGTTCTTTGAACCTTACCATTACCTTTGTGGTTTTATTCCCTTCCCAATCTCATATGTGGTCATAGCTCCTCATTCATTCATTCATCATGGTTATGGCATGCTCCACTGATGTCAGCACTGCCCTGTGGTTAGTTGAGCACTGTCTGGCTCTAAGCTCTCCATGCTTCAGTCATCTATGGAGAGTTCTCTCCGTCTGAAGACCCCCCAAAACTGTCAACCCATTTCATAATCTTTGAGTGCAGCTGCACAGTGAGCCCCAGCTTGCATTACAGCACTCTTGAATGGGGAACTTGCAGTGTGGTGAGCCCCACCTTGCATAGCAGTGCTAGCTCTTGGTGGTGTCTGGTTATCAAATGCTAATCACAGAGCTTAGTCTAGGACAAGATAACCCTGCTCAGTTGCTTTGGTCACTGCCTTCAGGGGGCAACGCTGAGACAAGCATCTCGATTTAGCAGCTTAACTCTTTACAGCATCCTTGAGAGGCCCAGCATAATAAGAAGCTGGGCAGTCTGTAATTCGAAAGTTAGGCACCTGAGACTAGGAAATCTAGAGAGAAGAATGACCCTGACCTGCAATTTCGGTGGTAGACTGAGAGAGATGACTTTTTTTCAGAAAATAATCTCTGCCAAACTGAGGGAAGTCTATCAAATCACAATTGTTTCATGTATCAAAGACTGGCAACCAAGTCCCTCAATAAGTCTGTTCAGGACCAGGTTGTAACAGCTTTCAGATGTGGCCCTTGCAGCTTGAGATTTCCTTTTAAACACTGCAGGGAAATTAGCATCTGAATTATTAAATATGTTTTCCTTTGGGGAAAATTTTGACTGATAATATTACCTAAAATTCTGAGTCTCATTTAACATCAGCCTGGTGCCGCAGTAAGTATGTGAAGCAGACATCTGTCAGTGGATAGCAAATAGATTTTACACACCTTTTTCCTCTATTATACTTACCTTCACTCTACTTTTTCCCTTTTAAATGGCATGATAAGAGAATTTTATAAAGTCTATGCACTGTTAGTGGCATTGTGACAAGTATTTATCCACCTTATTTAATTTTTTATCTCTTCCTCATTCTGGTTTTGCCTGTTACAAGAGTTAGTCTTCCTTCTTTACTCACTTTACTTAGTCTTCTTACCTAAAATGCTGCACACATCACATATTCACTTTAACATTCTCTCCCCACTCTTCTTCATCAAACCTTTTTGCCTACAGCTACACAAGGACCTTTGTCCTTGCCTTCATAGGGGAATTGTTTAAAACCCCCACATACTTAGGTTGGTATTCTTGGCCAGTTGAATGCTGGCCCTGATTATAAGGAACAATCATCTTGGACTGGTGCAAGAAACTTGGAGGCACAGGAGAACCATGAGTTTTAAAATGAAGCCATAGATTTCTGCAGCTGGTTGATAAGAAGCTTGACTGCTGAGAAGCTTTCTGAAGTTCATAAAAATGAGACACTGGAGAATGACAAATCCTTTAGTCTGTCCCTACAACACTTCATTCCTGAGCAAAAGCAGTGCTGTACTTACAAGATTACAAAAAGCTGTAGGCACCAGTTATGATCCAAGAAGATGTTTGCTGCTGCCCAAATAAAACATTTGTAAATCACTTCACTGTGCACTGAATATTTCAGGCTGTGATTGCATATTTTATGAACAGACAATAATCCATTCTTCAGCTGTCCTGATGGATCATCAGGTCAACTGCTGAGTGTTCAGGAGTTGAGGTGTAGGAATGGCAAAATCACTGATGTGTGAAAATGGTACAGAAGCAGCCCATTACTTTGAGCAAATAGCTGCTTTTGATCTTCCTGCTGATTGAACCGGTGATGGCTCAGGACAGGAAAGTCTACTTCTCTTCTTTAAGTGCAGCAAGTTTTTTTTTCATGCATAATAACATCATTTCTGTAACCTTCAAATGTTTTGGTTTCAGAAAGACCATTTTCTTTGCTTTTCTGTTCATAGAATCCAGGTGCTTAAACAACTTGGTGCTACATATGAGATGGGAAATTTATTCCAGCATAAGGAGTTAATTTAATATAGTATCACTGTCAGGCTTAACAGGAAGCCAGATATCTGGAGACATTGAAGGAGTTAGAGTCCTCAGTCCTTTCTTTTGTCAGGTGGACACACATAAAAAGCATTACACAATTTATGGATTCTTAGTTGCTGTTTGTACAGAAATAGCTAGAAAAGGAGGGTGCTGAGGTCCTGATGAATACAATCTCCACAGGATTTCAAGAATTCCTTTTATCCATGGCAGCAGTGCCACAGGAAATGGTTACTGCTGCAGTGGCAGGCTAAACTGAAGCTTATATTGCCTAGGGAGGTGGTTGGGGACCCATCCCTGGAGATATTCAAAGTGAGGCTTGTTAGGGCTCTGGGCAACCTGACCTAGTTGATGATGCCTCTGCTGACTACAGAGGGGGTTGGACTAGATAACCTTTGAGAGTCCTTTCCAACCCAGACCATTCTATGTTTCTATGATTCTATGATGACAGTAGACCGCAACTGGTTAATTGGCTGTTGTTAATGAAAAATGCAATCATGCATACTTGAGAAATGCTAACAGAAGCTAAAATTTAGTCTTTCTTACTAAGCTGTTCTCCAGCTTAAGATATCTGGGAAGGAGAGGTGGTGTTTGAGTGCTATTCCCACCTCTTGCAGGACTGAATGTAGGCACTGGCCGACAGCTCTCTCAACTGTTTTCTCTCTGCAGAGCTTTCTTTGTATCTAGCTAGCTGGGAAAATAACAGGAGAAGGAGGAGTTTGTATAACAGTAGGATATTCCATGCCTCACCTCTTTGAGAAACACGACCTCATCATTAGTTGGTTTGGTTTTTTCTGCTTAAATTAAAGAAAAAGCAGCAGAATTGGTTTAATTAAATTTCCTTCCTTCTTCCACTCCCTCCTTTGTCAAATGTGCGATGAAGTGCAATGAATTTTTAGTAAAGGTTAATTATATGTAAAAATCACCAGTCCATTGCTTTAAATATTTGCATGGTAACATGCAGACCACTTATCCCATGCATCATGGTGGAGGAGTTCCTAACTATTGTCATAAACTAGCGTGGATGAGGCAGTGACATCTCCTGCAAGAGCTGTGCTCATTATTTCAGCAGTATGAGTTTGCCTTTAAGGGGTTGCTAGTTAGCCTGTAAACCAGCAGACTCTGCAGACAGTTTTACTCTTGGAGATTTGTAGCAGAGTGACTTAAGCCATCCATCTGGAGAACAGAAGCAAGTTAATTAGATTTGTATAAACAGCACGTCTGTCAGTTTTGCAAGCACTTATTAGCTGAGTACATCCTAAGTATTAGCAGCCTGTAGATCAAAGGGATAAATTTCAGATTTTTTCCCCAAACATAGTAATTTGTTGTAAAGAATGTGCCAATTGTTGCAAGTAATTAAAGCTTGAATCTGCTTTTGTCACTGATACACCAAAAAAGATAACAACATTGAATTTATTTTTCGCTGTGAATGTATTTGAGTCTTGGTCTTCTTAGATATTTCATGATATAAAACAGGAGATAGACTTCATTAATTGGATTCCATCTGTGGCTTTTTAGTAGTGAGTATTTTTACCTTTGTGGCTTACTAGGAGGAAAGATATTCACTTGCTCTGCTATCTTCAGTTCTGCCCAAGTGATGAAGTCTCCCAGTCTGTAGAGAAGGATACAGGCAGATGATGAAGATATGAGACTGTTTTAAGATTCCACCATCTTGAGCTACTTGTGCATGTTGCAAGGCCACTTCACTGTTAATATGAACTTCTTCTCCCTGGAATGTTTTCTTTTGCTGTTAGTTTCTGTTTATGGAATGCATTAGGTTATTGAAGACCTTCCTTCTTGAAATTGTTTGGATATTGTGGGTGTTTTACCTGCTGACTTGGTGTAAATCCTCACAGATTATGCTGGACACCAAAAAACACCAGTTTCTCATGTGCTTTCTGATTAATGATGTGGCCTGTGGCTGAAGAAGGGCCTGGTCCATAGTACTGGGCAAAACAACCATGACATCTGCAATTTTCAGAGCTTTGCTGTAGGTCAGGGATCTGGAACCCCACCTATTTGAATATAACCCAATTATTGTAAAAGGCAATAAAGTTTGTTTACAAGATGCAAAATGTGCAAATGTTTATGATGACAAAGAAAAGAGTATGAAAGGAAAAACAGATACCCTAAATGAGTTGTACTAGAAAAGACAGGAATGTCCAGCTAATTACATGGTAGATGCTTAGCAAGCCTTCACAGTCAGGGCTTTGGTCCTCGTGAAGGACAGATGTGTCCAGGAGTAATTCACAGCAAGGACTCTCCTTCAGTTTGCTGTTTCCATTTGTATACATATCTCTGTGCTACTCCATCTTGACGAGGGTCATTCCTGTGACCCTTGGTGTGCTCAGGAGGTAAGTTTGGTGTTCTCTTCAACAATGTCTTCATTAATGCTCGTTTAAGGACAGATCAGATGCCACTTTACTGTGGTTGATCAAGGTTATACATATTTAATTTTGTCTTTCTGAGAAGCCAGTAGAACCATGAGAAATAAAAGAATCATAGAATCAT
>WBNM01006883.1:421672-509378 GCA_013399055.1 Ramphastos sulfuratus | reverse complement strand
AGAAAAAAGAAAAGAGGGGGAAAGGCCAGAATTGAAAGCAGACACAGGGAGAAAGCAGCTCCTGCCCTCTGGTTTAAGGAGGCGAGAACCGGGCTGGTCGGGGCTCCTTTTGTTTCCCGTTAGTGGGGCCCTCGCCGCTCCCCGTCATCGGCAGTCTGGGGTGAAACACACTCCACTCCCCCTGCTGCCACTTCGGTTTCTCCTCCTTTTCCCAATTTCCACACCCCCTCGCCCCCCCATCGCACTCGTCTGCTGGGCTTTAATCCCAAGTTTTACTCTGCAGAGGGACCCCGCAGAGGGTGGAGGGAGGAAGTCGGAGGGACTCTGCAGCTCATTGGCGAGGCAGCCTCTCTCCTTCTCCTCCTCCCGAGGTCTCTTTTATTTATACAGGGTGCACACACAGCCTGCACATCCCTCGGCCGGGGCTTTGCTCCACGCTGGGGTCCAGCGTGGCCGGACTCCTTCCCAGGTGGGCTGGGGGCTGCACAGGGCCCCGCTGAGACGCACTAGAGAAGCAGAGAGAGGGCTTGGCTGCAGCCCAGCCCTGGCACAGCCTTGCCTCTTCTTTTGATTTAATTTGACTTTTTTTTTTTTCCCCTCCTCCTCTCCACTTCATTTCTTTGCTTCTCTCTCTCCTTTAAGTGGAAAAGCCTTGCCAGCTGGGGAAGGCTGGGAGGGCAGAGAGAGCCTCCACAAGGCAGCAGATAAAGAGTGCGGAGGAGGAGGAGGAGGAGAAGAAGAAGAAGGAGGAATTTCAGGGCGGTCAGCGTCCGTGAGACGTGCGGCACAGGCACTCACCCGCTGGGACCCTGCCCAAGGTAAGACCTCGCGTCGCCCACCCCGGTGCCGGCTCGCCCTGCCCTCTGCTCTGTCTCTCTGGCCAGGAAACCTCTCTCTGGAGGTGCTGCAGGCGCTAAGGACCCTCCCCCTGAGCCAGCCCTGTTGCTCTGGAAGGGGCTTTGCTCCCCTGCATGGGACTGGCACCCCAAAATGCCCAACCAGACCTCGGGGAGGTGATTCTGGGTGGAAAGTGGCCAAACTCTCAGCACCCTGCAGGAAAAGCCACCCCATCAGCTCTTGCCAGTTCCTGGGCTGGGATGGCTGTGGGGAGCCAAGGGGATGCTGCGGCTGTAGGGCAGGAGGGAGGACTCCACTGCAGCAGGAGCATGCCCCAGGGGATCTCTGCTTCGACCCGGGCAGCTCTCAGTTCCTCCCTTTATCAGGGGATTAGCCCAGCTTTCCTAGCCTGGCAGTGGTGGGAGGACTGGGGTGTGCATGAGGAAAGGACTTCTCACAGTCACCAGCAAGATGTTAGAAGCATGACTGTGCCCCACTGCAGAGCAGCATCACAGCAGCTTCAGTCTGTCCAAACACCTCCACGGTGATCTCTAAATGCAGAGTGCTCCTAGGACCTTCAGTTCCTTGGTGGGACTTCTGTCCCCATGGGTCAGACTAAGGTGGAGAGGGACATCTGTAAGCCCTAATCAAGGCCTGTGCCTGGGCATGCTAAGTACTGGAGGGGAGAGTGTGGTAAAATCCTTCTAGGCATGGATGTGGGCAACTACTCTGCTGTTCCAAGAGCCCAGGAGCTGAGGACTTCCAACAGACTGGTGCTGGTCTGAAGTGAAGGTTTGTGCTGGCTAGGGCAGCCCTGACAGCCTGGGGACAGGGGACTGCATCACCTGCAAGGCTTTGATGGTCACACTGGGCCATGAGGGGCTCAGCGCATTCAGCTCCTGCACTCACCTGTCAACAGGGAGACTTTCAAAGTAGGACTTGTGGTGAAAAGGGATACTGCTCTGCTCTATCCTTGCCTCAGAGCACCTGGAGCTTCTCCTAAAGCAGGGGACAAATAGCTAAAAATAGTTGGCTTGGCTTGAAAACCCTGTTTGAGGGGGCTTGCTAGTCCCAAATCTTTCCAGAGAGTCTGCTGTCAGTGATGAGGATCAGCAATGTTGAGCCCTGGTGTTCTCCAGGGGCCACTGAGGGGTCAGTGGAAGGGTCAGTTTTCCCTCCACACCCCACAGGACAAGGTCTCTGTGCAACTCATCCTCTCAATACATTTTGTTCAGGCAGCCAGAGTCAGCAGCAAAGATGTGGCTCTGCCTGGCAGTGGGTATGTGTCAGGCTGGCTCAGAGGGGCATATGCCAGACAGCCACTCTGGTTGGCAGCCTGCCCTGAGCACAGTCTGGCATGAGACTTGAAGTCACTTCTTGACATTGACATCACCCAGGGTAGGGTGTATTGTGGCCCCAGTGGCACTTGCCAACCCCAGGCAGTGTCCCTGGCCCAGGAAACAGCTCCAAGTCAGTTGGTGCAGCAAGAGGGGTCCATGTTTCAGAGGAGCATCGTCACAGAGACCCATTTGCAGCTGGCAAAGGGCTTTTCTCTCTGGCTAAACACAGTTGTGCCTTTCTCCAGCTCAACAGCACAGAAGGTCCTCGCGGAAGGAACAGGTGAGAGGACCACAGTCACCTGAATAATCTGCCCTCAGCTCATCTCCTGCATCCCTGCAGAGGGCTGGGGGTTCAGGGTGCCTGTGGTCTGAGCAGAGAGCACAGTCTGAAGACCAAGATCAAGCATGGGCAGCTGTGGTGCTGCAGCCACGGAGAAGTGGGCCATGACTTGCTGTCCAAAGTCCTGGGGGGTTCTAGTGCAGTCCCTCAGGGCTCTGGCCTGAGCTTGGTCCTCTGTAATCTCTATGTTAACTGAGTGACAGATGAGTGGATGCACCAAACTCTGGGCTGGCACCAAGCTGAGTGGGCAGCCAATGTGTGGGCAGATCAGAGCTCAGCAGGGCTCCAAGGGCTCCAGGAGGAGCTGGCATCAACCAGGCTAGAGCAAGCCGTGCCAGCATGCTGCCATGAGGCTGAGTGTGATCTTAGGAGCTAGCAGCCCAGGCAGCTTGTACAGTGGGAAAGGATCTGAGGGCTGCAGTGGACACAAACCAGCTTGCAGCATGTTGTGGGGAAAGCCACAGCTCTTCCTGTGGGATGTGCTGGAGACAGCCTGAATAGGCAGGGTGGAGGCAAAGAGTCCTTTGCAGCAAGTGCTTCAGCAGGCAGGCACATGGAGTGCAAAGGCTTGGGTAGAGCAGAAAGAGTGATCAGAAGCCCAGAAGAAGCTGCAGAGGACTAGGAGAGGGCTTGACAGCAGCTTGTTGGTCGCTGGGGGTTGGGTGGAAGCGGCACACAGCCTTCATGCATGAGAAGGGTCACTGCAAAGAGAAATGTTAACTTCTGTGGGAAACATCTGCAGGTTTAAAGACATGAGGCTGGGTGGCTTCAGCCCCACAGGTTTCAAAGGACACATTGGGCAACCTTCTGGCTGGGGAGATGTAGGTAGTGCAGCAGCTCAATGACCCCATGGTCTCTTTCAGCCTTGTTTTTGAAAGGCCTGTGATTGGGTTTCCAAAGTGTTCAAGACAGCAGTGCTAGGAAGTGAAGAGCATCAAGCTCTTCTCTAGGGCTAGGACAAGACAGAGTTGTCTTAGTGAGTACCAGAGGAAAGCTGAAGTTAAGAAATGCTCTCTAGCTGTGAGAGCCATGCAGTGCAAGAAACTATGTTGGCTGGCCATGGTGTCACTCAAGTGATAGACAGATGTGACTGGCCACTGTCAGACAGCCCAAACAGGGACTTCTGTGTCCAGCCGCACCCTGGGGCCAGGTGGTCCTGGGAGTCCCTCTGGCCTGTGTGTGAAGCAATGCTGAAGTGGGATGGGGTTGCAACAGTGTTCATAGGATTGGGGTCCAGAGAAGCATTTTCCTGGGATGCAGTGGTGAAGGGCAGGGAGTGGAGGAGCCATGAGGTAGCTGAATTCCATCAAAAATTATCAAAAGGGCCACAAAAAAATATCAGAGGGCTGGAACACCTCCACCTCTACTAGGAAGAAAGACTTAGAAAGCTAGGATAGTTCAGCCTGGAGAAGACTCCAAGGAGACCTAGTTGTGGACTTTCAGTACCTAAAGAGGGCCTAGAACAAATAGGGCGACAATGTTTTTAGCAGGACCTGTTGTGACAGGACAAAGGGTGGTGGTTTAAAACTATATGAGGACAATATAGACTAGATAGAAGGAAAATATTTTTTATGATGAGGGTGGTGGAGCACTAGCACAGGTTGCCCAAAGAGGTGGGAGATGTCCGATCCCTGGATCCAAGGTGAGGTTGGATGGGGCTCTGTGCAACGTGATCTAGTTGAAAATGTCCCTGCTCACTGCAGGGGGTTGGGCTAGAGAATCTTTAAAGGTCCCTTCCAAGCCAAACCAGTCTATGGTTCTATGACCCCATGGGAGCACAGGTGATGGTGCTGGCAGCAAGGGCTGCCTTTGGCCCGGAGCTGGAGGGAGCTGGGGACTGCGCACACTCAGGGCTGGCTGGCTGGATCCTGTCCCTGTGAGGGAGGATTGGAGCTGAACACTTCGTGGAGTTTGTTTGTTTGTACTTTAACCAAGGGAAAGAAATCCCCTGGAGAGGAGTTGCAAGGGGAGGGTATAGACTGAGTATTGTTTCCTGAGTGGCTGGAGTGGCTCCAGGAGGCTCCTTCCGCTCCGCCAGGCAAATTGGACATAACGAGACTTGTTTTAGGGGTGGCTCTTTCCCCTCCTCCTCTCCCCAGTTGCCTAATTAGGCTCCCTGAGCCAAGCACACCTCTACCCTCCTCTCATCCCACTGGGACATCTCCTGCTGGAAGTGCAGCCCTTTACCTCTCATCACAGAGGACATGGAGCAGATCAGGCCAGGACAGGGACACGTCTCAGGGATGGACAGAGGGGTACTGACATGGATCATGTATTGAGCAAGGAGATCCCAAAAGTCCATTGCCCCTTGCTCCCAGCCTGTATGGTGATGCACACTGCCTCTCACACCTTGGTATTTCATCGTCCCTGGGCACACAGTTGGGACACAGGCTATGACATATCTCTGGTCTGTGTTTGTACTGTTCCACAACTGCCAAGCTACAGAGCCAGTGGATAATGGCATGGAGAGCCTGTGCAGGGAGCTCATAAAAGCTCCCATAGAAGGGCTGCTGCCAGATTGGTGTTTTGTGAGTGCCATATGCCCTGCACCCATGAGTGGACTCGTCCTCTCCAGGGTATGCCTTCAGGGACCCTGCTCACCTGTCCAGGTCTCCACTAACATCCATGCTGTGCTCATCCCCTGGATCAGTGGGAACTGATGTGTTGCTTATAGGAGGCTGTGGGGTGCAGCAGCAGGGCAGAGTTGGAGAGTCCAGGGATGTGATGAGGGCTCTGTACTGGATGTCAAATCCTGGGCTGGAAAACCAGCAGACAAATAGAGAAGGAGGTATCTTCTCTCCACTATGGAAGGGGACTGGGGTACAGTGTTGAGCTCTGGAATCCTCAGCAATAAGGACATGAATTTGTTGGAGCAGATCCAGAGGAGGCCACAAAAATGATCAGAAGTCTGAACATCTCTTGCTGTGAAGAAATGCTGAGAATGTTGGGGTTGCTTAGCCTGGAGAAGGATCTAGGGGGACCTTGTTGTGGCTTTTCGGTACTTAAAGAGGCCTTTAAGAAAGATAGGGACAGGCTATATAACAGGGCCTGTTGTGACAGGACAAAGGGTGAGGGTTTTAAACTAAAGGAGGGAGATTAAGAACGGATAGAAGGAAGAAATGTTTTACACTGACGATGGTGAAACACTGGCATAGGTTCCCCAGAGAGGCATAGGTTGCCCAGGGTGAGGCTGGACAGGGCTCTGAGCAACCTGCTCTGGTTAAAGATGTTTGCTGCTCACTGCAGGAGGAGTTGGAGCAGATGGCCTTTAAAGGTCTCTTCCAACCCAAACCATTCTATGACTCCATGATTCTCAGCAGCAGGGCTGCTCAGGAGGACAAGGGTGCCAAAGCAGGCAAGCCTGTCTCTCAGGGTGAGGCCCCATCCTGCCAGCCCTGCTGCCTTCCCCCTCTGGCCTATCTGCCATACGAACGAGTCTGTGACTGAAATCTTAATGCTACCGAGACACAGTAATTGGCACCAATTAAATTGCTACATTCATGTTTGAATTGCTTTAACTGGCGAGACACACTGTCTTATTTATACAAAAAATATGTTTGCTTGTGGGTTTGGCTGAACCAGGGCCAGCAGAACAGGCACCATTTCGAGCCTCTCTCCCTGCCAGCGCCTTCTCCGCTCCCAAACTGGAGGTCACCTCAGTCTCTTTGCCCAGCGCAGGGTGGCAGGACAGGAACCCTGCTTTCCTCGGGGCCCAGCACTGCTGGCACTGCTGGAGGGGTCCCCTCCTCTCTCCCCGCAGGCAGCTGCCAAGTTTCCCTCTCCAGCCTGTGAGCTGTTTGGGAGAATATGGTCTGATTCAGGAATCCCTGGTGCGGGGAGAGGACTCTGTGCCCATTTCAAAGCTGTTCTCAGGGGAGGACAAGGAGTTCTGGCAACTGCCAGCCCCAACACTGGGTCCTGCCTTGGCTTTTCCTCTGGGTCTGGGGGACAGAGGCTGTTTGCAGAGAGGGGAGATGAGGAGGTGAAGAGATGAGATGTTTTTTGCTTCATGGCTGAGGAAAGAAGAACTGCTGGAGGTTATAAAGACCCTGCCTGCAGGATGGCAACCCCAGCTCACAGAGCACATAGAAAGAGGCTACCCCAGGGAGGGACATCCCTTGTGCAACCTGCTAATGTACACTCTGCTCCAGAAAGCTCCATCACTGACTCCAGGTCCTACTGTCATACAGAGGTGAGGACCAGACCCTCATCTCGTGTGATTGCACGAGGGGAAGCACAGAATGAGGGAGGCTGCCCCTGGTACTGCAGTTTGTCTGTCTCTGCAGTCCTGGTGCTGGGTGCCACCACAATGGTCTTTCTGTCCCAAGGATGAGGGTATAGATAAGAGGGCAGGATCAACACCTGTCACCAAAAGCCACATTAGCAGCTACATATTGCTTCCTCTCTGGAACCCAGAAGCAGCAGGGCCAGGTCAAACCCAGCACCCCTCTGAAACCAGCCTCTCCCTTTTGCAACCTGGCACTACTTGGCCCCACCCTCTCCTACGCTGGCCTCGGTGCCAGGCTCCTCTCCAGGCACTGCAAAGGGTGTCCTGACCACAGAGCTGGCGAGTGCCTAATTCTGGCCACGAGAGCCTAAAACCCCAGAACCAAGCAATTAAGCTCAGGTCCCTTGCAGGCAGCTGAGGAGAGCCGAAGCACCCACGCAGATTATTCCTCAGCCTGGCAGATCTGTGTCTCAGGGACATTTTCAGAGAGGGATCAGGTTGCTCGTCCTTCAGTGGGATATGGGACTGGTATGAACACGACACTGGCTGTTTCTGGGGCTTTCCAAAGCCTCTATATCCTATCAGGGATCAGGATGGCACTTTTCCTCCTCCTGCCTTCATCACCCTCCCCTCATTGATGAGAAGTGGTTAGTTAGAGCCAGCTGGGATCTTTGGCTCCAGCCCTTGCCCCATCCATAGCAGCCATCCTTGGGCAGTGACCATGAGCAGGTAACGGAGAAGCTGATGTGCTGGGGACTGGTTTACTCTTCTTGTGTGCTTAGCAGGGTGCTCCCCTTGAATCGCTGCAGGAAGGTAAACATGGCCTTCTGGATTCATGGCATGAGAACAAGCAAAGTCAAGCTTGGAGATGCCAAGATGTGGCATAAGCTGACAGGATGGTCTCCAACCCTCCTTTCCACACCCTCTGTTTCCCTTCTGCACTCTGTCAGCAATGGGTGAGCAGTTGGGCTCTGCTCAGAGGTGCCCAACCCAGCCCCATGTGCCTGGGAGCTGGGACTCCCAAATATGCCAGTGTAGGAGTGGAAAGTCCAGAGAGTTCTCTGGTCACTGCTGCTGGCCAGCCCCAAGGTTTTTCTACCTAATTGGAGGGGTCAGCAGTGAACCAATATAAGGAGCTGCCCATGTGTTGGCCCTGGCCCTTGATTTGGGTGGGTGCCCTGCAGCCATGTGCATAACTGACATTGTTCACATGCTTGGGAAGCAGTGTGGTGTACTCCCTCGACGAGGTTTTTGCTGTCAGGGCTTGTGGAGAAGTGAGGGACAGTCACAGGCAGCCCCAGCTGTGCTCTAGAGCAAGCATCCTGCTGGAGAACAGCACTGGGAAAGGCTGAAATGCTCCCAAGGGGCATTATTTGTGCTTCCCCTGGAGGTCATTGCACTGTGAGGGATGAGCCCCACAGCTGGGCAGAGCCCTGCTCCCCACACCCAGCAGGAGCACCCCCAGTCACGCACGACACCAAACTTCAGGGCTGTGTTCCAAAACTCTGCCCAGCCCCCAGCACAACCACAGCCCAGTCACAGCACCACCGTGGACCAGCCCCAGCATCACCATGGCCATGGCACCTAAGGAAACCGAAGGGGCCAGGATTTGGGCAGGGCAAGGAGCAGAGTATGCAGCAAAGCACATCGAGGCACCACATCAGCCTTGCCCGGCACGTGGCAGCCATTCCTCCCGACACTGCCATCCTTCCTTCCCCAGTTCCAGGTGAGCCTCGGTGCTCACCCAGGGTTTTCCCACAGCCCGAGCCAAGCTCGCAGGCTGCGGGGAGCAGCCCCCCGGGTGCCAGAGCGGAGCCTTTCCTCCAACGGCGGAAGCGGGGGAGCATGCGCAGCAGCACAGGCCAGGAATGCCAACAGCAGAGGCTGGGGGATTATTTATAACGCTGGCACCTCTCCAAACAGATGTTTCATTTTATTCTGAACTCACACTAAATAGGTCACTCGTTTCCTCCGTCTCCCAGGGGCTTAAAATGGAGGGGAAAAGCGGGGGTTTAGGGGTGAGAGAGCAGGGCTTGCCGTGGTCCCACGTCCCCCTGTGCCAGCTCCTCAGGGCAGTGTGCTGTGGAGAGCCCGTGGATGGAGGTGCCCTGGGTGGCCGTCGCAGTCCTGCTGTGCTCAAAGAGGGAGGGATGGCCACAGCTGAAACGGGGCTGTGCAGGGCTCACTGCACCACCCTGCTCCTCACACGCCTGACCCCAGGGCTGCTGAATCATGCTGCTGGGGCTCAGTGTGGACTCGTCATGCTTCCCAGCAGCCTCCCCCCTGTTTTGCAGTCACAGTCCTCATTTTCCGCTTTCTAACAGATGCTGTCAAAGCCCCCAGTTGGCTGTGGCAGGTTGGCCCAGAGGAGGCTGGCTGTGCTGGCTCATGTCCTGCTGTCTGCTGCAGGGCCAGTGCCCTCATGATCACACAACCACCTCCTCCAGGTGCCACCAAAGCTGGAGACCAGCACCTGGAGTTCTGAGAAGGGGTTCTGGTCATGTCAGCTCCACTCTGCAGAAGACAGGCAGGAGAGATGTCCCCACCTGTAGGCATGGTGGTCCTGAGCTCCTACTGGCCTGGAGACGGCACCTGCCCCTGTTTTGAGCATCTCCTAGAGAAGCCGGTCCACATTAGGGTTGTGGCTTTAATCACATCATCACAGACCAACGAGTTCTGGCAAAATGACTCAGAGCATTTGGGGATATGCGATGCTACCTGTGAGAACTTTTAAAACCTCACCTCTGTGTGACAGGAAGAACCCCCAAACCCTGGCACTCTGCAGGCTGGCACCCAGGGTGCTCAGCAGCCCTTGGTCTCATTAGCACCTGGGGAAAAGCTTCAGGACCCTCTTAGTGCTAGCAGGCATCTGGGCGAGGCAGGTTTGTGCAGGGATAGCTGTTGGACCCTGGGGACTCCCCAGCCCTCAGCCTGGTTTCAGATTTCCTACCTCTGCGTTTTATCAGCAGCTGTTTAGGGGCCTGGGGAGGACAAGCTGGCCATGTGTGTGCCCTGCCTAATTCTAGCCATGTGCTGGGAAAAAGAAAAAGGGCTCTGTGATGATAATCTGGCCTGTGAGTAAACGCGGTGTCATGGGAGCTGAGGGACCCCAGAGGAGAGATGTCGCAACTCCGGATGGTTCCAGCCAAGGGGAAAGGAAAAAAAAAAACCAACAAAACACAACCCTCTCAGCTTTATTTAGATTAAAGGGTGGGAAAGAAGCAGGCGCAGAGGCCGGGGGGAGGGTGGCAGAGGAAAACAAGGCAAGCCAAGGACTGTCACTGCTGGACAAGCAAGTCTTGGGTTTCGGAGGTTGCCAGCCTTTGATCAGGGAGTCTTTGCCTTCAAAAGCAGGGGACAGTGCCCCCCAACCAGGACAAGCCTGTTTGACTCTGAGCAGCCTCCCTGGCTGTGAGCAGCATTGATCATGGGATCCATACGGGCTTTTTTCAGTTGCAGAGGGGCACCCATGAGCTCACTTAATGACTCAGACAAAGAAGAAATGAAGTATACTTTACTTCCCACTAATTTGCACCAGATGTCCCTGGCCTGCTTGGCAGGACGGTGAGGAGAGTGAGCATTGTGGGAGTGCCTGGAAGAGCAGCCCCAGCAAGACAAGGGACTAGAAATAGAAAGCCAAAGCAAGAGAAAAGATCATCAGCTGTGTGAGGGGCCTGGCTTCACTTCTCGGCTCCTTCCTTCGCTGTGGTTGTGCTGATGCCAGCCTGCAGGATGGGGTAGTGGGCAGTACCTCTGCTCAGCATCACCAGAGCAGGAAGGCTTGGGCAAAGGGAGCAGGGCTCGGGGCAATGGATGCAGGAATTGCCCTTGGAAATGCAAATAGGATTTGATTAGAGGGGGCTGTGTGCCCTGATTTCCAGCAGGCAGCACTTCCACTTGCTGGTGATTGATGATCTGTGAGGACAAGAGCTCCTTCTAAGGTGGCTGTCAAGCAGATATGGGTGCTCTCCCCACATGGCACATTGAGCCATGCCCTTCCCTGTGCACCAGCTTTGCAATCTGGGGCTGTTTGCAGGATCCCACAACTCTGGGGGAGCTCGACGGACCCCCATAGTAGTGCTCCAGAGAGCATTAGTGATTATGGAGGTGAGAAATGTGGTATGCGGATGCTGGGGATGGGGGCAGTGAATCAGGAGGGTCTGCTTGGTGTGGTCTGTGTAGATCTCCCATGGCTTAAGGCAGGGCTGGAAATGGCATCATACCACATGATCTTCGGGCTGGGCAGTGCCACCTGTTTGTGCAGAGGAAAGGAGGCTCAGAAGTGTGGCAGAGCACGACAAGCAAAGTCAAAGGAAATTCTTGCTTTGTTACCCAAGAATAGTCAAGATTGAGCCCAGACAACATATTTTGGGCATTAGCAAATGCCTTTGATTTACTAGCATCCTTAAACAAGAGGTAGGTCTGGAGTGGTTGAATAGTGATAAATCCATAAGGTTTGGTGATGCTTGAGCTCCTTAGCAAAGCACTGGAAAATAGGGAGAAGTGGCAGAGACAGCTAAAGGAATGGTCCTCCCTAAATAAAGCTGAGGCCATTCCCAGCAGAGGCTGGATGTGGCTCTTCCTCACACCCAAAACCCTAGGTATACCCCTGCTCCCACTGCAAAACTTCCTGTTTAAGCTCCTCAGCCACAGAGATCTCAGGCCCCAGCCCTCGCTTGAGGCAGCAAGCAGGGGAGTGGGAGAGGTGGAGGAGAAAGCTCAGCTGCCATTGGATTTGGGATGCAGGAAAAATAGGAGTGAGCTGCTCCAGAGAAGCTGCACAGTCATGAGATGGGGAATCACTTGAGTCCCAGTCCTGGTGCAGCCATGGTCCTGCTGCACAGGTTTGTCCATGCCATTTGACCTCTCTCCTCTGTTCATCTTGCCTGTGTCCTGTTTGTGACCACCCCGTGGTCCACCAGAGCCTAAATGCCCTCTGTGCAGTGTTGCTGTCACTGATGGATGTTGGGGTGCCCCATCTATCCCACGCAACGTGCCACAAAAGCACAAGAAGGCTGGAGACGCTCAAACAGGCTTTGGGCAGTTCCTGGCCCCAGTCAGCTATAGGACGCTTTCCTTTCACCAGCACGGCACTGGGCTGGGCAATGTGACAGCCCCAGGGCTGGCTCAGCTCTCCCCATCCTGCCTGCGAACATCGCTGGCTGCTCTTGGCGGCCGGAGGAGGAGGAGCGGCCACTGCTGCATTCCTGCGGCCACGCGCCCAGCGCGCCGGCCGGGCCGCTGCAATTGCAGGGGGGAGATAAGGACAGATAATGTGTCGCTGGGCAGGGGCAGTCACCTCTATCCCTGTCTTGTTTGGACTCAAAACCCTCGCAGACATCCGCAGTCCGGCGGTGCCCAGCTGCCAGCAGCGCGGAGGCGAGCAGAGCCCACGGGACGAGCCGTCGGGAGCCGTCTGGAGCGCTCCTCCCCCGCGGCGCTCAGCACTGCCTCAGCACGGCCCCAGGGACCTGAGCCCCCCCCGGAGAGCACAGCCAACCCCACCAGCATGTGGAGCTGAGTGTGGGCGCGGGGCTGCATGGCCCAGCCAGCCTGGCCTCCTTGTGAGCCAGCTGACCTCCTGTCTCCTCTCCCAGCCAAATTCCTCTTTTATAATAATAAACAGCAGCTCAAGAGAAAAGCTCCCTGCCCTGCCGGGCCAGGGCCTGCTTGCCCTCGCAGCATGGTGATGGAGAGGGGCAGAGTCTGTAGCCGTGCTGACGGAGAGGAGAGGATGGTGAAGGGTGTAACGCAGGGACGGAGAGCTGGGACTTCACCTCCACAGCTGCAAGGTAGGAAGCCACTGCAGAGCTGCGGGGCTGAGCAGAGGGTACGGGATGTGGCACTGCTGCAGGATCTCCTCGGCCTCCTAGCATGTGCCAGGATGAGTGGAGGCAAATGGTCCCATGGCTTGAAAATGCTCAGGTCCTGGCTTTTTGGAAGCACGTAGGAGTCTAAGGGGTTTGTGGCACCTTGCTGACACATAGGGCTGGAAGGAGACAGTCCAAGGTGGCTGAACATCTTCTAGTGCTTGTGTTTGGGTCTCTGGGTGGGTTAACATCTGGGTGTCCGCTTTCAGATCACAGAGTGGGGCTGCAGCCACCTCAGAGGCACTCATAGCATGAGTCTTACTGCTCTGCTGAGAACAAAGGCTGAGATTGAGGAGGGAAACAACAAGTGTTGTCAAGGCTGGCAGTGAGCTGGGCACATTTGCATCCCTTGTGAAATGCCTGTGTGCATCCTCATGTGCAAGCACACGTGTCCTTGTGATAGGGGAGAAAAGTTTGTCCTTCAGCTAGTCAGGCTCTGCACTCGTCCTGCAGGATAGGCAGACCTCAGCATCTCTGAGCATGCCTCTCACCCAGCCAGAGCAGACAAACAAGGGAGAGGTCACCAGTCTTTGCAAGACGTTGCCACCCTCCCACTCCGTTTGGGAAGCATCTCCAAGAGAAATGCCTTTCTGCAATACCAGCAGCCTTATTAAAACCAGTTATGAACACAGAGGAGGCAGCTGGGGGTGGGAGGAGGAAGCTGCAGGGCTCTCACTGGTCGCTGAAGTAACACCCATGCAAGCCCAGCAGCCACAGAACCTACTTCTCACTCCCTGGCTCCACCAGAGCAGTGGTTTGCCTCATCAGTGATCCTGCAGAGATCACTGGTGAAAGGAGGGACCTGTGTGTATGGGTAGCGGAATTCAAGACCTTGCCTGTAGCAGGACTAACAGTAGCAGTCATGGAGCTGGACAGGCAGCTCCTTTAGGCTGAGCATGAGCTTGGGAAGACTTTAACTGTTGTCAGGCAGGGTTTTGTTGTTGTCTTTTGGGGTTCTTGGGGTTTTTTTTTTGGGTGGTGGCAAAAAGAGCCTGGCTTGCACGCAGGCACAGAGAGGTGAAAGGAGAGGATCTCAGTGGCCCTTATAACCTTGAACGCTGAATAATGGATGAATCACACACCTCTGTAAAGAAAATTCGGGAAACAAAGCTAATTGTTCTCATGGCAGTGCCTGGGGCGGCAGCGAGATTAGGTTGTCCATCCTCTCTCCTGCAGGTTGATGCTCTCCAAGGGTGAGGTCACATTCATTTACAGCCTGAATTTCACCTCGGCCCTTTCATCCTACCCACCCCCAGCTCTTCCCTGTAAACGCTGTCATCCCCTCTGGCAAATGCAAAAGAGAAGGAGGGTGGGAGGGGGGTTCTGGAAAAGGGGAGGGGGAAGGTGCTGAATAAGCTGGAGACCTGGAAGGATTCACTGGTAGATCAGACTGTTGTTGAGCCAGAGCAAGAGAATAATAAAAACATCTGACAAGCACACGTCATTTACAAACCATTTCCTCCTTAACATCAAGCAGGCCAGGAGGCCACGCCAGGGCCAAGAGGCAGCAGAGCTGCCCAGTAAGAGACAGTGCCTGGGGCCAGGTCAGCAAGTCCAGATTGCCACTCGCCGACCTCATGCCTGGTGAGCAGCTCCCCAGAGCACTGTGCAAACGTCTCAGGGGCTTCTCCTCAGGATCTGCCTTGGGAGCAGGTTCAGAGTGCCTCTGGCACCGGGAGAGGGAAGATGGCACAGTGGCAGGGGAGGAGCTGTTGAAGTTCAGTTCCATGCAGGAAGGTCCCCAAGCTCAGGATGTGGATTTTATTTCTCACCCTCCTCAGCTTCACAGAAGAAACCTTTTCTCCTTACTCTTCCCCTTGTTAGCATCTTCATTTTGCTTTTCCAAAATACTCATCCCCATCCCTCTCTGTCCCTGGGTGGACCCCATTGCTCTGGTTTGCACTAGGAAGGGCTGAAAACCCTCAATGAAAAAGCTTTATTGAGAAACGTTGATAAAAGGGATTTTTAACTGAAAAGGCCACATAAATATTCCCTGAACACAGAGAATTTAAAAGTTAAATACAAGAAACTCCAGTTTTTGGTGGGGTTTCTTTTGATTCCACAGAAGGAGCAGCAAATGTGGGAGGATCGGAGGGAGATCTGTTTTCTAGCAAGTTTTATCTCGCTGGGACTGAGGGAAGCAAAAACTAAGGGAAAAAAAGGCAAGCAGCAGAGCAGAGGGAGGGAGAGAGGCCAAGCTCTGCAGCGAGGGGAGCGGCATTTCCAGCAGAGATCAGCGAGAACTGACACAACTGCTGGAGCCTCCAGCTAAATCCCTCTTCACCACTGGGAGATGCCTTAGAAACAGCTCCTTCTGCAGAGCCAGCGTGAGGGGAAAACAACCACTCCATCGAGAGGGAAAGGCTGAGAAGGGGAGAGACATGGGAGGTTCCTGAAGTGGAGAAGGCAGCCCAGGGCTTGGGGACACCCCTGGCCCAGGGTGGGCAAGGGACCCCTCCTCCACTGACAGCACTGTGTTCATCCTACTTTGTTCCTGTCAGGATTTGGCCCTCAGTCAACGGAGTCCATCATGCCGCACCTCTCTTTGAAGACATCTCTCTGGGTTCTCATCCTCACCAGTAAGTGCTTTGGCTGGGGAGGTGTGTGCAGAATTGGGTGCTGCATGGGGAGACCCAGGGGTGCGCATCTGTCCCTCCTAATGACTCTGGTTCATGGGCTTATGCCAACCTGGTCCAATGGCAGGGAGGATGTAAAGTCCTCACCCTCTTTATGCCATAGGGTGGAAAGAGGACACCTTTGCTGAGGGAGCACTGCCAGGTATGTTCAGCCCTTCAGCAGATACCCAAGAACCCCCATTAGCTGGACTTTGTGGACACTCCCACAGCAGGAAGGCTTCACTCAGACCCCACGTATATAATAAACCCCCCCTGCAAGGTGACAGGCACCTGGCTGCATTGCTGCAGGTCTCTGGAGGCTGTCCCCAGCTGCCCTGCCCACCAGTGTGGGCACTGGGGAGGAGGACATGTCCCAGCCCCTCTAGGACATGTGAGAAGGGGTGAAGCAAGGAAGCTGTGAGAGACACAGGGAGCCATTCAGAAAGACCTTGCCAGCTCAGTTGCTTCCAGAGGATTTCCTGTAAGGTTTTGCTTTCACTCCTTTTTCACTTTATTCTAAGCTGACTTTGTTTCAGCCTAGTCTGTGTCCTGTCTGACACTGTCCCTGTGGAGAGACAGCCAGCAGAGCAAAGAACTGCTTCATTACCTCCTTTCCTCCTTGTCTGATAAATGCATGGCCTCTCAGAAGGTGCATCTGAGACCTGCCTCTGCCATTATAGAGACAGGCTTACTTTGGGCTCAGCAGTCCTCTCTGTCCTGTCAGCTCCCTGGGCCAGCTAGAGCAGCTCTTAAGATACATAGAAGCCAAGAAGGTGAGCAAATGTGTGGGGAAGGCCCAGGTCACCTCCATTACCAGCCCCATCCTTACCAAGGATGTCCCTTGGGCTGGTGCAACAGCATCACAGCTTGGCTGCCTCCCAGCACAGCTCTGTTCACACCCACAGTTTCAAGTGGTGCCCTAAATCCTTCCTGAGCCAGCCTTCTGCTCCTCACTACCCAAGGACACTGGGTGGCACCCAGGGTGCAGCTACCTTGCAGAAAGGTTGGATGGGGGCAGACATAAAGGATACAATGAGAGGTTTTCCACCCAGCATTGCCACCATAAACGTGGGCAGCTTTGAACACTGCCAAACCCTATGATGTCTTATTTCCTCTCCTGTGTAAGGGTTTCAAGAGGTACAAGGAATGGAGGGTGGCATACCAAGGTCTAGGTTGGGAATCATTTCTGAGGGGAGGTTGTGTTTGTCAGTGATCACAGGATGTCAGGGGTTGGAAGGGACCCAAAGAGATCATTCAGTCCAACCCCCCTGCCAGAGCAGGACCAGACAATCTAGCTCAGGTCACACAGGAACACATCCAGACAGGCCTTGAAAGGCTCCAGAGAAGGAGACTCCACAACCTCTCTGGGCAGCCTGTGCCAGTGCTCTGGGACCCTTACAGTAAAGAAGTTCTGCCCTTGTGTTGAAGTGGAACCTCCTGTGCTGCAGCTTCCATCCATTGCTCTTTGTCCTATCCCAGGCAGCAGTGAGCAGAGCCTGTCCCCCTCCTCCTGACCCCCAGCCCTCAGATATTTATAAACATTTATTAAATCCCCTCTCAGTCTTCTCCTCTCCAGACTAAAAAGCCTCAGGTCCCCCAGCCCCTCCTAATACAGCATGTGATGGCTACACCAAGGAGGACAAACCCAGGAAGGTTATTTTTCAGTGTCAGGGCTGATACTACATTGGCACAAGGTTCTGCTCCAATGTGCTTCACCTTGGACTTCAGAAGACTTCAATTTGGTTCTCTGCAGGTCTGGTGCAAGTAACATCTGGGGGCAGTGGGCTGCGCGTAGAACCTGGAGACACTGAGCTTGTCCTCGACCTTCACAGCAGCTTCTCCCTCCTGTGCTATGGGGACAGGGAGCTGGTGTGGGAACGGGAGGGCCAGCTCCTGGCTGCCTCCCTGGAGAAGAGGGACAATGTCTTTGTCAGCAACCTCACCCTGAGGAACGTGACAGGGCGGCACACGGGCGAGTACGCCTGCACCTACAGCCCCGAGCACGCTGCAGAGCTCACGGAGAGGAGAGCCCTCTACATCTACGTCCCAGGTAGGGGACAGCATGGCCTTGCCCCTGCATTTGCATGGATTTTAGCAGGAGAAAGAGGGCTTTGGATAATCATTCTCTCTCCAAGTATGTGGCCTCCCCAAATTCTCCCTCCCTTGCAGGGAGCCGTCTGGACAGGTCAGACAGCTCTGGCAGGTCTCTTGTTTGCCAGGTCATGGGAGAGGCCTATGTGTGGTGTGTTGGGAGAAGTGGTGGGGGAAGCAATGGTGTCAGGTGGAAGTATCTGGGTCTCTTACTCTCCTGGAAGAGGTTTGGTAAGACCAAAACATAGCAGCTCTACTTTGCCATACAGAATAAGGGAAGAAGCATCCCCTCAGTCTAGAGACAGAGCCCTGTGTTGGAGGAGTCCTGGAGGAGGGCAGAGCAGCCCTGGTTCACCTTCAGGCAGCTTTCTGTAATCAGTGTTCCTGCTCTCCCACAGATCCCTCCCTAGTCTTCCTCCCTACAATCACGTCTGAAGAGCTCTTCATCTTCATCACGGGCTACACAGAGGCCATCATCCCGTGCCGTGTGACCAACCCATGGATGCAGGTGACCCTCTATGAGAAAAAGGTGGAAACCCCCATCCCAGCTGCTTACGACCCACAGCAGGGATTCAAAGGCTTCTTTGAGGACAAGACCTATTTCTGCCGGACAATTGTGGATGACCAGGAGGTGGATTCAGACACCTTCTATGTCTACAGGATCCAGGGTGAGCTGTCATTGCTCTAGCATACCTGTGCATATCCTGTGGCTGTTCCTTCAGCCCCATGGCAGGTGACAGCAAAGCTCTGATCTCCTGACCAGCTTGGAGGCTGAATGTACTCCTCTCCCCATCAGAGGATGTGTTCTACCAAAGTGTCAAATCCACCCCTCAGAAACGAGACTTTCCAGTGGACCAGCCCCCCCGGGATAAATGGGATTGGGGCCCACTCCTCCCTTTCTTCATTATTCTTTCATCCCTTCCCCAGTCTCATCTGTGAACGTTTCCATCAGCGCGGTGCAGACCATCGTGCGTCAGGGGGAGAACATCACCCTGTTGTGCACCGTGAGTGGCAACGAGCTGGTCAACTTCAACTGGGACTACCCCCGCAAGCAGGTGAGTGCCACCAGCTCCTCAGGCTCCAGGCAGCTGCTCCAACCTTTCCCCACATGCCTCAGGTCATCACTATTCGAGATGAAGCTTCAAACCATGGCAGAAGCTTTAGTATGCTACAGCTGCCACACAGCGAGGCTTATAGAATCATTGAGGGTTGGAAGGGACCGCAAGGATCATCTAGTCCCAACCCCCCTGCCATGAGCGGGGACACCTCACACTAGATCAGGATGTCCAGAGCCTCATCTAACCTGGCCTTAAACACCTCCAGGGATGAGGCTTCCACCATCTCCCTGGGCAACCCCTTCCAGGGTGTATTGGTTTGAGTTTAAGCTTTCCAGGGGAGTCAAAATATAGCTAACAGAAACCAATACAATAATAATAGGATCCATTCCCCTCTCCCCCTCTTTGGAAAGAAAGAAATTAGATGTAGAGAGAGAAGGGGTAAAACACCCAAGGAAGAGTCTTGCTTTGATTTGGAAGTTAAAAGGAAAAAGAAAACTTAAATGATATATAAAAGGTATTTAAGGTAGGGGAGTTACAAAGAGGTGTAGAGAAGGGAGAAAACAAGATACAGAAAATATATATACAACCAGATTGATGACAGTGGGTGGAGGTAGATTCAGGAAAGGATGTCCACCATGTGGTAGAAAATGGCCACGTGGTAAGACAGGAGCAGCAGGAACAGGGTGGTGCTATCAGGCAGGCAGGCCAGGAGAGAGAGGAACAGCAAGTTCCTCTGTTTGTATAGGGGGTCCAGACAGGAGGTGGGAGTGTACCTGGGGTCAGGTACAGACTCATCCCCTGGGAGGAGTCAGGAGGACCTGGGGTCAGGTTCAGATCCACAGACCACCCCCTCAGGATGGTTAACACTTTACACAGGGTCTCACCACCCTCATGGTGAAGAACTTCTTCCTAACATCTAGTCTGAATCTACCCATTTCTAGCTTTGTTCCATTCCCCCCAGTCCTATCACTACCTGACATCCTAAAAAGTCCTTCCCCAGCTTTCTTGTAGGCCCCCTTAAGACACTGGAAGGCCACACTCAGGTCACCTCTGAGCCTCCTCCTCTCTAGACTGATGTGGAGATCCTTGGATTGCGGCTGTCTGTCTCTACAGCCTCTGATGGATGTTGCCTGTGCCTCTGGCAGCCACCCTGGGGTCCTCTACCTGCTTTTTCTCCCTGCCTGTGAGCCTAGCTTTGGTGCTCCAACAGCAGAACATGCTCTTGACTCCTCAGACCACATCTCCTGTCCCCACTCTGCAGGCAGGGAAGGCTGTGGAGCCGGTGACCGACTTCCTGCCTGGATCCACCCACGAGATCCGCTCCATCCTCATCATCCAGAACGCAGAGCTGGAGGACAGTGGGACCTACGTCTGCAATGTCTCCGAGGGCTACCACGAGAAAACAGACCGGAAGGACATCACTGTCCACGTGATTGGTGAGCTGCTGCCAGCAAACCACCTGAGTGTCCAGGCAGGATGGCCAAGGGTCTCTGCACAGCCTGCAGCTCTCTCCCCTTCTTGCCTCTGCCCTGAGTAACCATGGCAAAAAGGCAGCCCTCACCCTGTGTCACCCTGCCCACTTTGTGTCATCAGAACATCCCCAATCTCCCACCATGGCTTTTGTGACTTTTTAAGACACTTGAGGGTGTGGGTGAGAGCTCTTCTGCACCATGCAGTGCCAAGGTGATGTGAGCTCCAGTGTGGCTCTGTACCCACACTCCCCAAGGCAGAAGCCTTGAGAGATAGATCTGGAGCTACCCACCAATTTCTGGTGTTCAGAGTCTTTCATTCCAGATGCATGTTATTCTGTAGGGCTGGAGAAAGGGTTGTTTCTTTCTCTGACCACCCCCCCCGCTTCCTCCTGCCCACCTCAGAGCGTGGCTTTGTGCGCTTCCACACCAACCTGCCCAGCACAGTCTATGCTGAGATCCACAAGAGCCACACCATCCAGGTAGAGGTGGAGGCATACCCACAACCCAGCATTGTGTGGCTGAAGAACAACAAGACATTGACCATGGAGAGCAGCAGTGAGTTCACCATCACCAACAGGAACCTGTCTGAAACTAGGTGAGGTCCCATCATTCCTCACAGGGGTGCGGGAAGGGAATAATCCACAAAGCAAACTCCAGATGGGACATGGTTGGTGGTTGGATGCCTTTCCATGAGTTGCTTTTGAGCATGCCTCAGGTGACTGGGAGCTGGTTACCTCTGAGCACTGACAGCTGCCAGCTATCTCCCCACACCCATCACTGTGGGACTGTGTCTCCTCCAGGTACCAAACAGCTCTGGTGCTGGTAAGGGTGAAGCAGGAAGAAGGAGGATTTTACACCATCCGAGCTTCCAATGAGGATGATGAGCAGGAGCTCTCTTTCTACCTGCAGATAAATGGTGAGAGTGGACATGAAGGCAGAGAGCTGGGGAGGCAATCTCAGGGATGGCTCCAGCCTTTGTTGCAGGACACTCAATCTGAAGACCTTACTGCTCCAGCTACAGCTTCAGAGTGGTTTCAGTTAAAGGAAGAGCATTCAAACAATACTTATTTGATTTCTCATACTTGGTCTCAGAGCAAGGGTGATGGGAAGCAGCACAGACACCAGCAGCTTGTCCTTTATGCTCTGCTCCAAAGTAGTAGATGTGGAGATGATTGTGCAGCTCTTCTTTCCAAGACTTTTCCCTGTGCTTTCCAAGCAATCTAGATGAGTGCAGCTCACATATCTCCCTCAAACTTTTCGCTTCTTGCTGTTAGCTTTCAAAAATAAACACAATCAGTGTGATCACAGAATCACAGAACATTAGGAGTTGGAAGGGACCTCTGAAGATCATCCAGTCCAACCTCCCTGCTGGGGCATGATCACCTAGAGTAGGTCACACAGGAATTTTTCCAAGCAGGTTTTGAATGCCTCCAAAGAAGGAGACTTCACAACCCCTCTGCACAGCCTGTTCCAGGCTTTTGTCACCCTCACAGTGAAAAAGTTTTTCCTTATGTTCATGTGGAACTTTCTATGCTCCAGCTTGCACCCATTGCTCCTTGTCCTACCACTGGACATCTCTGAGAAGAGCCTGGCTCTGCCCTCCTGACACTTGCCCTTTACATAGTTATAAACATTAATGAGGTCACCTCTCAGTCTCCTCCTCTCCAAGCTAAAGAGGCCCAGCTCCCTCAGCCTTTCCTCATCAGGGAGATAAGATGAATCCTACCTAACCATCTCCTAACCCCAAAGCCATGGTAGGGGTGCTGTGGGACCACCTTCCTCTCCCATTCTGCTGCTAGAAAGGAAAACTAACTCCCGTCACTGTCTCTCTGTTTCAGTGCCAGCCAAAGTGGTGGATCTCAAGGAGAACAGCAGTGCCAGCAGCAGGGAGCAGACAGTGACATGTTCTGCTGAAGGCATGCCCCAGCCAGAGATCAGCTGGTCTACTTGCAGCGACATCAAACGGTGAGTGGGGTGATGGAGTCCATGGCTATGGCTGTGCTGCTCTCCCATTTATTACAATAACAGGCTCTGATTTTATAGTATTCTGCTGAGCACCCCATGGTGGTGTGTGATGGGGTAGATTTACCCCCAAAACAAATCACCAGACTAGCTCAGAAGGGTTAGCTCGTTCGTTTTAAGCCACGGCCCGGCGCTTGGTCTCGGCTGCCCCTCAGCTCTCCTTGTCCCCGCCGGGCGCAGGTGCAGCGCCGCGGGGCAGCCCAGCCGGCTGCTGGGGAACGAGTCCGCCGAGATCGCTCTGCAGACCAACGCCTCCTACCACGCCGAGCTGCAGCTGTACCGCGTCAACAGCACCCTGCAGCTGCACAGGCTGGACGAGCCCCTGCTCCTCAGGTGCACCGTGCGCAACTTCCTGGGCACCAGCTCACAGGACATCACTCTGGTCCCACATGGTGAGCGCTGAGGGGAGCATCTGAGCCACTTCCAGGCAGCTGAACTGCCCTCTCTGTGTCCCCAGCCTGAAGGCGCTGAGAGCCAGGGTAGTTCTCACAGGCAGGAAACTCGAGTGTTTCTGGCCAAACAGAAGCCTCCTTCGGGCTGAGCAAGAAAGGCTGCTCCAAGAGGCATCTGGAGTCCTCATGTCCTGATCTAGTTGAGGATGCCCCTGCTTTCTGCAGAGGGAGTTGGGCTAGATGACCTTTGGAGGTCCCTTCCAACCCAGACCATTCTATGATTCTTTGTCCACTGGCCATGGACATCTTCCTGCCACCGGCATGGTCAGCCCTTCAGGGAGGAAAGATTGAAGTGCCTGAGCAGGTCCCTGGTGCTGTTATTAGCCCTCGGGTCACTAGATGGTGCCACGGGCTTGAACATCCACACACTGAACATCTCAGATATGAGGGTCTCAGCCCCGGCCTCCCCACAAGCAAACCAGCTCCTCTAGCCCCTTACAGCTTCTCATGGTCGAGCCTCTCCCAGAGCAGCAAGCTTTCACCAGGCTGTAACTACCCATCACTGCATTAGCCCTGAGGCGCTGGCACTGCAAGGGCTTGGCAGGTCTGCCCAGGAGGAGAGGACAGGGGCTGACCCCACCTAAAGGGAGAGCAAGGTAGATGTCTGGGGAGGAAGGTGTCTAGCAGGATGAGGACAGTGACTAGAGATGAGAAGTGGAAGGGTGCAGGTTCCCCTCTGCACTGCCATCCCCTCCTTCCCCCAGGGTACACAGGCCATGCAGAGGTAGAGGAGTCTGACTGCTGTCCCTGTTATTGTTGTAGCCTTGCCATTCAAGGTGGTCATCATCTCCGTCATCCTGGCTTTGCTGGTCCTCACTGTCATCTCCCTGATCATCCTGATCGTCTTGTGGCAGAAGGTAAAAGACGAGAGTGTTCCCAGGCTGCCACAGTGGTACCCTCACATTAGGGCTGCTGGGAAGGGCAAAGCTGTGAGCTCCTACTGGTATAGGCTTGATGATCTCCCACCTCTACCAGGGACCCTGGGCTTCCATCAGTGCCCTGGGCATCTTCAGGCTAGAGGGGAAATGAAGCTGCAGAGACAAGACTCCCTAAAAAAGCCTATCCACATCATCCTGACCTCTCTGGCCATCAGCCCCTCAGATCTCTTTTCCCTTTGCTCCCCTCCCCAGAAACCTCGCTATGAAATCCGCTGGAAGGTGATTGAGTCGGTCAGCTCCGATGGGCACGAGTACATCTACGTGGATCCCATGCAGCTCCCTTATGACTCCAGCTGGGAGGTGCCCAGGGACAAGTTGGTGTTAGGTAAAGGCTCTGCACATCTCACTGATGGACCCCTGGGGTTCTGGCTGTGTGGAGGTGATAGGTTTGGGGTCTCCAGACAAGATAAATCCAGAAAAGACACAAAGATCCTTGAGGACCACAACACAAGAAGGACATTGAACTGTTTGAGTGAGTCCAGAGGAGGCCATGAAGATGCTCAGAGGGCCGGAGCAGTTCTGCTATGAGGACAAGCTATGAGACTTGGGGCTCTGCAACCTGGAGAAGAGAAGGCTTCCAGGAGACCTTGGAGTGGCCTCCCAGTATCTGAAGGGGGTTACAGGAGGGCTGAGGAGGGACTATTGAGAAGGTCTTGTGATGACAGGACGAGGAGTAATGGGTTTAGACTGGCAGAGGGGAGATTGAAACCGGATGTTAGGAAGCAGTTCTTTTCGGTGAGGGTGGTGAGACACTGGAGCAGGTTGCCCACTCCCTGGAGGTGTTCAAGGCTAGGTTGGATGAGGCCTTTGGTGACCTGCTCTAGTGGGAGGTGTCCCTGCCTTTTGTGGGGTGTTGGAACTAGATAGTCTTAGTGCCATGGTCTACTTGATTGGATAGGGCTGGGTGATAGGTTGGGCTGGGTGATAGGTTGGGCTGGATGATCTTTGAGGTCCCTTCCAACCTAAACCATTCTATGATATGATGTGATCCTGGGCCAGGGAGACCACTGGGGACCACAACAGGAGGCCAGCTGTGCTTTTGGCATGAAGCACCAGGTTATCCCTGGTGCCCCTTTCCTGCAACTGGCAGCACCTTCCCTTCACAGCCAGATGGAAACCAGCCCCAATCCCAGACATCATAACTCATGACCACCTCCATGCCCACCAGGATGGCTGCAGCAGGCTGATGTGATCTTAGGCAGAGGACTTGTCTTTCCAGGCTCTTCTCCTCAGCTCTCCTCAAGGACTATCTCTGACTTTGTCTTCTCCCTGTTTCTTTGCAGGACGCACTCTGGGCTCCGGTGCCTTTGGACGCGTGGTGGAGGCGACAGCTCATGGTCTGAGTCATTCACAGTCCACCATGAAAGTGGCAGTCAAAATGCTTAAGTGTGAGTTGTCTCCACACCTTGCCTTTCCTCCATCCCAAGGCTGTGAGGCCAGACGGTGCCCATGCTTTCCCTTCCTTCCCTGCCATTTATACTGGCTCTTCCCAACAGCCACTGCCCGAAGCAGCGAGAAGCAAGCCCTCATGTCTGAGCTGAAGATCATGAGCCACCTGGGACCTCACCTCAACATTGTCAACTTGTTGGGGGCCTGCACCAAAGGAGGTAACTGAGCCACATGCACCCTTTCTCCTCTCCCTTCTGCCCTGGGCCGTGCTAAGGAGAACTATCCTCAGTGGGAATAATTCCTGTTTTCTGATTCAGAATGATTCACCCTTCCCCTAGGAAAGCCTTGTGAGGCTTTCTTTCCTTCCAAGCTGGATGAAGCTGGGGAGGCACATTCCTGTTAACCCTCACCCCCCTCCCCAAACACAAACATCAAATGCCAAAATGCTCAAGTAGCATACAAGTAGCTTTTCCCCCTAGCCTTGCCTAGACAACCTGTCAGCTGGTCATGTCCCCCTGGGCTGAAACTGCCTGCCCCGAGGAGCAAGCTGGGCCCGGGGCAGGTCTGAGATGGGTGCTCTGTCCCACCAGGGCCCATCTACATCATCACGGAGTACTGCCGCTACGGGGACCTGGTGGACTACCTGCACCGCAACAAGCACACCTTCCTGCAGTCCTGCGGGGACAAGGCCCGCGCAGACACCCAGCTCTATGGCAACGCCCCCAAGCAGGACCACGTGCAGAGGTACCTGGAAAGCAGCACTCTCCTCCTCCGTGGTGCCTACCCCATCCTAACCCCACCCTGAGTCACTCGGTTCAGTCCTCAATGCAAGAGGGATGTGGAGGTGCTGGAGCGAGTGCAGAGGAGGGCGACGAAGCTGGTGAGGGGCTGGAGAATAAAGCTTGTGAGGAGTGACTGAAGGAGCTGAGACCGTTTGGTTTGAAAAAGAGGAGGCTGAGGGGTGACCTCATTGTTCTCTACAGCTACCTGAAAGGACATTGTGGAGAAGTTGATGCTAGTTTCTTCTCACAGGTGATTAGTGATAGAACAAGAGGGAATGGCCTCAAGCCGCAAGAGGGTAGATTTAGGCTGGACATCAGGAAAATGGAATGGGCTGCCCAGGGAGGTGGTTGAGTCGCCAACCCTGGATGTGTTTAAAGGTTGCTTGGATGTGGTGCTTGGGGATATGCTTTAGGGGCGAACCTTGTAGAGTAGGGGTCTCAGTTGGACTGGCTGATCCCGAGAGTCTTTTCCAACCTGAATGTTTCTGTGGTTCTGTAGTGAGGGAGGCAGGCACTATGAGGAAGAATGCCTGAGTTTCCTCCAGACCAGAAGAACAAACGCTGGGCCAGCTCTTAGACAGAGTTGGTTGTTCTGTTATCTTGTGAGACCAGCTCAAGTGGCAACCAGCCACCAAACAGGTCCCAGCAGACAGGGAGTTCCAGAGGCACTCTGTGTGTCCTGGAGGCTGAATCTGCTAGCACCATCAGCTGCTCCATGCCAGGTGGGAAAATTCCCTGCCTTTGTTAACTGCATTGGCATAACCACAGCTACACATGAAGTACAGAGATGAAAGGTTTCCTAGCATGTCTTAAGCCATGGAGCCCTCAGGCCTGTATTTTCAGGGCAGCTTGTGCTGCTGCCAAGCCTGAAGCAGAAGTGCTAGAAGGTGTGCAGTTGCACAAGAGGTGCTACAAGGAAAGGGAAATGGTCCTTCGTCTGCTTGCCAGCTGTAAGGGATGCAGGCACTTCAGAGCAAATGCTCCCATGGGAAGTTAGAAAGCAGCATTTCCTCCCAGTACACCAAAACAACACTGTTCTGTTTTAGAACAGTGTTGGGACATCAGCACAGCTGCCCCCTGTGCTTCCTGCTTGAAGGCAGCTGAGATCCCACTGAAGTACTGAGTGCAGGCTCCCAAGTCTCTGAGCTCTGTTCATGCAACAGGTTTCCCATCACTGGCTCAAGGCTTTACCAGGAGGGTAGTGGAATACTGGAACAGGTTGCCCAGAGAGGTGGTTAAGGCCCCATTCCTGAAAATATTCAGGGTGAGGCTCCACAGGGCTCTGGGCAATCTGATCTAGTTGAGGATGTCCCTGCTGACTGTAGGTTGGACTGGATGACCTTTGGAGGTCCCTTCCAACCCAGACCCTTCTATGATTTGATTTTAAGATGCTGCTTCCCAGACACAGTTGTTGCTCACTCAAAGGAGAACTGCCCAAGGGTGTAGATGTTTGCTGCTCCCATCTGGGAAAGTTTACCTGTGGGCAGAGGGTTATGTCCTGCTTGCTCAGGTTAGTCTCCTTCAGGCTGGTCCTGGACAGTCTGAATGTCCACAGCCAAGGTGGAAGGTTTCACCTACCCAATCTAGCTTGGGTCTCACACTCTTCTGCCCTGTGGGCACTTGTGAAACTGTCCAGCCCTGGCTTCCCTTCTTGCCTTCCCCAGTGCCAAGACTGTGTGCTCAGCCAACCGTGGTGCTCTGCCAGGCAAGGTGAGCATAAGAAGCTTCAGTTTGTAGGCAGGGACAGCTGGAGGTGTTGCTGATCTGGTCTTGCTGCTTAAAAATTAGTGCCGAGGTTACCTGAGATGTTAGTTGGTGCCATTTGCACTTCTCTGCACACATGATGCCAGGCTTCTTTCCCTGCTGTGTGGGACATTTCAGTGCCAGGGCTGAGGGCTCAGGAACTGCAGTCCCATGAATCACTGCCCTCATCCCCACTGGATCTGAGCAGCCTCTTTGCTTCCCCTCACAGCCACCTCTCCTTGTCTGTCGAGAGCGATGGGGGCTACATGGACATGAGCAAGGATGACTCCCTGGATTATGTGCCCATGTCTGACATGAAGGGTGAAGTCAAGTATGCCGACATCGACTCCTCCAACTATGGCACCCCCTACGAGCTGGACACCTATGCCCCATCAGGTAACTTTGAGTGTTGGATGCCTTTGCATGCAGAGAGGGATGGTTCATATTGCAAGGGTCACCTCTGGGTTGAGGCCAGCAGTGGTGGCAGATGCCCTCACGATGGCAGCTTCCAGCACTGTCCCTTTGTTGCCAGAGGTGGAACAATCCCTAGTGGGTCCTTCCACCAGCAGGCAGCCCACGAGTGTGCTCACACCAACACCCACCTCTGCTTGCCCTCCAGCTCCTGACAGAACAGACAGGATGACACTGATAAATGAGTCTCCACTCCTCAGCTACATGGACTTGGTGGGCTTCAGCTTCCAGGTGGCCAATGGGATGGAGTTCCTGGCTTCCAAAAATGTACGTATGCTGTCTGCAGCAGCAGAGGCCAGCAGGGCTCTGCTGTGTCTTGTGGTCACCTTCCACTTGCTGTCCCTCTGTCCCTGACAAGCTCCTCACGGGAGAAGTGGCCATGCAATTGAAGAGCTGCTGACCACTGCTCTTTGGAAACGCAGCCCTGAGGATCAGCAGGACTGTAATCTGCACGTGACAGCTAACCCTGGCATGGATCGAGCTTCAGACCTCAAATTGCCTGACTCTGAGCTCCTCCCAAGCCCTGTGCAGCACAGCTGTGGTGTTTTATCATCCTTAGTTAGCAGGATGACCTCTCTGTGCTGAAGCAAAAGGCTCTCCACAGCAGGGCTGCTACTTTCCATGGACATCCCTACTGCACCACAAGATCTGAGCCCCCCCAGATCTCACCAGAAGTGCTTGTTTAGTAGAAATTAAGTCAGCACAGAGAACAGGACTCTGGAATTTCCTAAGGTCTGACTTAGCCCAGGGCAGGCAGTAACACAGTTGGACTGTGCGAAACATCATACAGGGTGGAGCTAAAAGAAGGGGTAGCGATGGTGTCAGTGACCTGCAGAGAGAAGTTCCTGGCACTCTGCCTCCAACCAGACAGACTGATCCTCAAAGTTCATGGTCAGGGCTCCCCCATGTTGCATAGAAGAGGAGCTTGCAGCTTCCTGCAGCTTCCCATGGCCACTCTTGACAGTGGTGTGATATCACCCTGCTCTCTAGCAGGGTCTGGGGCAAAACTTGAGGCTGCACATATGGAAAGCATGCAGCAGGCACAATCTAGGCTGGTGTAACTCTGATGTCTTCAGATTGTTGGGTTGGACTGTCCAAACAGAGATGGAGACATCCCCTCCTTGTCAGCCCACCAGCCCCCTTGCTTGGTCAGGGCCTGGCAATCCCCTCTCTGCTGGGTTGTCCAAATTGCCCTGGACAGATTTGTATGCCTATATGTCAGGAGGACAGGAATGCAGGGGATAGGTGAAAATAAGGTAGCTCTGCTAGTGGTTTTGAACCATGGTTTTCCCTAGAGGTGGAAGAGATGCCTCAAATAATGTGAGATGACTCCTGTCCCTGCAGCCCAGAAATGGGCTAGTGCTGAAGCTGGGATGCTTCCTGGGCTATCTGCAGGCTCCTCAAAGTGACAGCCCCCTGCCTCCTCCCTGCAGTGTGTGCATCGTGACCTGGCTGCCAGGAATGTCCTCATCTGTGAGGGGAAGCTGGTGAAGATCTGTGACTTTGGCCTGGCGAGGGACATCATGAGGGACTCCAACTACATCTCCAAAGGCAGCGTGAGTACCAGGAGCTGTGCAAGCCCCTTCTTCCTGGGGCTCTGGGTCTGGCAGCCCCTGTGCATTCTCCTGTAACGAGTCCCCTGTCCATCCTTGTGCCCAGGAGTGATGGGAGGGTAGGGCTTCCAGGAGATGGTCTCAACAGCCAGTTGCCCTGCCCATGATGTGCCCATGCGTGCTGCGGAGTGGCAGGGCTGCATACCCACATCTCCAGGCTCTTACAAAAGAGCCTTGGCAGCAGCAGTAAAACTAAAGATTGTGCCTTGCACAGCCCATCCCTGTCAGCACTGCTGCATCCCTTCTCTGCATGCCACCAAGCCTGGTCCTGAGCTGCATCAGGATAGGTGCCAGGTTAGGCAGCTTGCCAGAGCCACAGTGAGGCAGTGGCCACTCTGGGAAGAGGTTCACAGACTTCTGCTCTAACCACTAGACCACCAGTTAAGGGAAGTGTTTTCCTGCAAGTAGCTGCTTTCCAGAAAGCCCTCTCCAGCCTTTTGAGACAGGAGAGGATGAGGCCATAGCTGGGTTTTCCCCAGAACCTCCCCTGTGACTTCAACAGCACGTCCACCCCTGGGGCGTTTGGAAATATGCAACCCCTAGCAAAGCCATTCCCAGAGAAACCGAGGCTGGGGAAGATGAGGGTGGAGCCAGGCCTCTCAAACCCCGCTGTGAGCTACTCTGTGAACTCCTGAACTTCTCTGGTGCTTGCTCCCATTCACACGAGGTGGCAGGCAGGCACCCAGGGCCTGGACAGGGAGACCCTCCTGCAGAAGGGGCTGGAGAGTTTCACTCCAGACTTGCCGTAGCCTCCTTCCCTTCCAAAATGGGAAATGAAACTGAGTCCCTTTGCAATCCTTCCTGGAGATTATTTTGGTATTTGTTGTGTAAGCAATTCCCAGGAGCAGCACAAGCAGTGCTGCATACAGAATGGTCAAGTGAGGCTTCTCTCTGTGTATCACTCTGGGCAAGAGGAGGATGTGTCCTGTGGCTCTTTTCTGGTCATCCCATAGCCCTCTCCAGTGTGACTGCGGTTTGCAAAGTCCAGGTAGGCCTGGAGTCTCTTCAGGAGTGCTGTGGTCATATTGTGTGAGTCGATGGACTCCCCCAGGACTACAGAGCAAAGAATGTCCACCTGGACAGCTCAGCATGGCAGGCAGTGATGGAAGTGGCTGTGGCACACCCATCTCCCCTCCTGCCTTCTGAGTGCATGCCACACAGGGAAGAGAAAGCTGGGCCCTCCAAAAGTGGTCGACAGCAGATGTTAGTAGATGTGTTTGTCTCATCCTTTGAAACAAGTGATGTAGATGCAGCTGACTCTCTTTCTTCATTTTTTTTTCCCCTTCTTAGACCTTCTTGCCCCTTAAGTGGATGGCTCCAGAGAGCATCTTCAACAACCTCTACACCACCCTGAGCGATGTGTGGTCCTTTGGGATTCTCCTCTGGGAGATATTCACTCTAGGTAAGTACCCTGGAGATCACAGTGGTGCCTATAGATGTCTGTTAGCAGGATCCATTCCCAGGGACAATAGAAATCCATTTCTAATTCCCAAGTCCCAGTCTTACCAGTCAGAGCAGCACTTCATTCCCTATTTCCTTCTTTCCCATGCTGACGTTACCATCTGGAAATGAGGTGGAACAGGAAAGGTAAAGAACAAAGAGGAAACTTTGATGTGAAAAGCATATTGGCATGGGGATGGCAGGCAACCTACCAGCCTGATGTCCTGCTCTCCCTTTATGCCCAGGGGGGACTCCATACCCCGAACTGCCTATGAATGAACAGTTCTACAACGCTATCAAACGTGGCTATCGGATGTCCAAACCCACCCATGCCTCTGAGGAAATGTGAGTGCTGCCCTACATGAGCTACAGCAGCATTTCTGCCTCTCTCCTCCCCACCTGCTAACTCACCAGAGTGCTCTCTCTCCTCTCTTGTTAGCTATGATATCATGCAGAAGTGCTGGGAGGAGAAGTTTGAGATCAGGCCATCCTTCTCACAGCTGGTGGTGCTGATGGGAAACCTCCTGGTGGACTGCTACAGAAAGGTATGTTGCAAAGATCCTGTGCTGGAGGGACAGAAGAGAGTCTGTGCCCTGTGGAGGATGCTGCCTTGGTTAGGGCCCTTAGGCAGGGTCTGGAGACCAATGCTTGGTGCTGCTGTGCCAGAGGATTTTGCTGTGACTGTGGCTGTGTTACTTTGAACAGTAAAGTTGCCTTAGGCACCCTGGGGACACTGGCATCCCCAGACAGGCAGCTGGTACCTCAGCAACTACGGGAATCAGAACAGGCAGGAGATCAAAACCCTGCCTCCAGCCATTTGGTACTTTGGACCTGCCGAGCTGTGCCCCTGATGTCTCCTTTAATAAACATTCATGACTTGGTTTTGGTGGAGTCAGAGTAGCTGAGTTCAGCCAGAAGATGCCAGCCCCTCTGTGAGAAGTTCAGCAGCCAGGGAAAGCAAATGCAGCCCACCCCAGTGCATTTCCTGCACTCATGAGCCCTTCCTGTTCCCTTGGTAACCTGCTCTGCGGGAGCAGAGGTACCAGCAGGTGGATGAAGAGTTCATGAAGAGCGACCACCCTGCCGTTGTACGCACAAGACCCATTGTCCCCGGGCTGAACAATGCCAGGCTCAATGCCAGCTCCCCCAGCAGCAGCATCCTCTACACAGCTGTGAACCAGGACGGGGGCGAGAATGACTACATCATCCCTCTGCCTGACCCCAAGCCCGAGGCAAGCTGCGACCTCCCGCAGGAGCCCTCCATCAGCCGCGCCAGGTGAGAGCATTGCTGCTGAGTGTCATCCCTCCCCTCCGTGCCTCGGAGAGGAAATGAGGATGCTCTGCTGAGGGATTAGACCAGGGGTGGGTGTACCAGGAGAAAAAGACAGCAGAGTCACCCCTACCTGCGGTGCTGTGACCTTGCATGAGCCTGCAGGGATAGAGATCATAGAATCATAGAATGGTCTGGGTTGGAAGGGACCTCCAAAGGCCCTCTAGTCCAACATCCCTGCACTGAGCAGGGACATCCTCAGCTAAATCAGGTTGCCCAGAGCTCTGTCAAGCCTCACTTTGAATACTCCAGGGATGGGGCCACAACTACCTCTCTGGGTAACCTGTTCCAGTGCTCAGCCACCCTTAGATAAGCCAGAGGAGCTGGTACATGAGCTAAGAGGGGCTGCCATGTCACATCTCCATAGATCAGCCAGTACAGCTGGAGACAAGTGACCCCACTCACAAGGAGGAGGGCACACAGAGGCCCACAGCCTGCAGCACCCAGCTGGCAGTAAGTTGTAGTTTCAGGGCTGAGTAGACCCAACTGATATTGTCTGTTTCCCTGTGGAAAGCTACTCAGGGTGGGGATACTGTGGGAGCTCAACTCACTTCTCAGCTCTTGGAAACCCTCTTCCAACAGGAGACTTGGGACAAGGCACTCATTTCTCTCCCTCTTGTCTCCCTTCAGCTCTGTGCTGAATGAGGCCAACACATCATCTACAATATCCTGTGACAGCCCTCTGGGCCTCCAGCAGGATGAGGAGCAGGAATCCGACCCACAGCCAGGCTGCCAGGAGCCAACCACAGGGCACCGAGAGGTGGAGGAGAGTTTCCTGTAGTCAGAGATGGGCTGACTCTGCACCTCCCCACGGAGAGGCCAGATGAGGGCCTGACCCAGACGTGACAGAGAGCCATGCTTTGCACTTGTACATCAGGACATCCTCACCTGGCCCAGCATTCCTCCTTCCCTCCTGTCTCCCAGTGCTGGCTGGGAAATTGAAGACTTTTCCCCACTGCCATCCCCTATCCCCTTACAAAGAGGTGGCTCGGTGCCAGCAACCTTCCAGATCACTGCCACATCCTCCTCAGTGATCAGACCACTGCAGGAGGGAGACATCTCACAGACCAACACCTTTTCAAGTGGAAGAGGTGGGCTGGGTCTCCACAAGGGACGCCGCTAGGATGATACTGCAGCCTCTTCCCTCCCCACGGCAACGAGTTTCATCTCCTCTGCACCAGCACTTCTCTGATGGCCACAGCATCACCACGGTTCTGTGAAATGCCACCAGGACAGGTGATTTACTTGGAGCCCATTGCTGGGGTGTGGAGAACCTGCAACACCAACCTTCAGCTGCTGGAGGCTAAGAGCACGTTGAGAAGGTTCTCCAAGCACAGCCAAGCCCTGGAGAGCTCAACCTGCGTCTCAGAGACACCGAACCACCCTTTTCCTCTCTTGACAGCTCTGCTGTGGTGGACAGAGCATCGTAAGCACTACAGGTACCCATGGCTCTGGGGCACAGCTCTGCACTCACCTAGAGGGGCTGTCATGCCCTGAACACTTTTGTGCCAAGCAGGGCACCAGGAGCCCCAAGGGCATGCTAGGAACTCAGAATGCTCTCACAATGACTCTGTTGTAGTAGCAAAGAGGGCAGTCCAGTGTTGTTTGTGTCATTTGTGTGGACACTAAGCTAAATATTCTACATTGCAGATTTAAAGGGAACAAATATTTTAATCCACTAGCCAGGGCCAGTATATGGAAGTTGTTCATTAATCCACTGCCACTAAGCCCAGCTCATCTGCTGGGAGATCACAAACATAACCCCACCAGCTGCCTTCCCTTGGGGAAGCAAAGATTCCTAACCACCCTTTCCCAGGATGGAAGGTCTCACCAATTCCCCTCCTGAGTCATAGCAAAACTATGGGGAACAGTAAGGGTTCCATAAGGATTCCAAAACACCAACCCAGGGACATCTCAAAAGAAAGAGAGGGAGAGAAGCCAGGAAGCAGTTTGGTCGCAGCTGAACTGTATCTCACACCTTACCACTTTCTCGGGGCCAGGCATAGCCACTCACAGCCTGTGAGAGCTGGGGCTGAGGTGCCCTGAGGAACCAAGCAAAGCAAGAGGAACCAGAGAGGATTCCTCTGTCTTGGAAAATGTTGTGAAAAATAAAAGGGCAGAGACAATCCTCCTGCTTCCAGCTTCTCACAGCCAGGCTTGGGACTTCTTGTGCTCTCATTTGGCACTTGAATGAGGAGACTGAAAGCAGGAGGAGCACCAGGCTTTGGAAGCCAGTTGTGAATCCACCTCTGCAGAGGTGGAAGCTGCAAAACCTGCAGGCCTGCCACCACAGAAACCAGCAGGGTGTTTTTCTGAAAGGAGAGGTTTCTCCTTGCACCCAGCTCTGTTCACTGCATGGCCCCACTCCCAGTAACCCTTTCCTTGCCCTGCTCACACACTTCTCTCTATGCATCCTACAAACTCTCCACAGGCAGGTTGTCCAATTCAGAAATTCAGGCAGCATCTTGCTGGGCTCCTGCCATCCTGAAAGGAGAAGTTTCTCCTTGCACAGAGCTCTATTCACTGCATTAACCCCTTCCACCTCCATTAACCCCTTCCTTGCCCTACTCACACACACTTCTCTCTGCATCCCACAAACACTGCATAGGAAGCTTTACCAATTCAGAAATTCAGCAGTTTCTTGCTTTTTTTTTTTCTTCTTTCCAAATTATGAAGCTTCAGCCAGAAATCCCCAGCAAAACAGCTTCTGTCTGAAGTCGTCTATCATTGCAGTGCTGCCATTTCTGCAGCTGAAAGAGGAGTAGGTGTTTTGTGGGCTGATGTCCTTGGTGAAATGTGAACATAAGAAACAGCACTTTTATTGGCAGCCAAGGGAGTATATTTTCAGCCCATGGTCAGATTCCTCAGCATCCAGAGGGAGCACACTGTGAATGGCAACTATTTTTCTGTGCTCTTTTCCTCCTGCTTGCAATGAAGAAGCCATTTTCTGTGGCCACAGTTAATGAAATCCATGGGGAAGCAGTAACTTTTGAGATCCTTGGGATTGGACCTCTTTATTTTTGCTACATGTAAGGTGCTTGGTAGGATCCATATTACTGCACCTTGAGGCCATAGAATTCCATTGCATTGGAATGGGCTGCCCAGGGAAGTGGTTCAGTCACCCACCCTGGATGTGTTTTAAAATTGTTTGGATGTGGTGCTTAGAGATACAGTTTAAGGTGAACCTTGTAGAGTAGTGTTCTAGGTTGGACTTGGTGATCCTGAGAGGCTTTGCCAACCTGGATGATTCTGTGATCCTAACAGCCCCTGTCTGCACCAGCTCCATTCCTAACTTGTCCTTCTCTATCAAAGGTGACCACAAGTACCCAGCACTCCAGGTAAGGTCAAATCTAGACCTCACACAGGGCATTGGTAGTTCTGATCTGTGCTGGATTTGACTTGCCTGCTGTAGCTTTGGGTCATGTTGGCCTTGCCCCAGCCACAACATGCTGGTAGTTTCAAGTCATCCTCTGACCAAGCTAAGCACTTGTGTCATGCTGCTCTTCCAGCATTTCTAAGATACTCCCTGCTGTTCCAGACATTGGGTCATCAGCACATTTCATCAACAAGCTGTTATTTTTGGGCTGGACCAACTAATAAGGTGATGAAATAATGCTAGAATCAAGAGCAGCCCTGGAGAGCTGCTTCTGCTACCTCCATCCAGCCCAAAGATTTCCCTATCAATTCACTTCTCACCTTCCCTTTGGCCACTTATTTGTTGCACAAATTCAGTACTAAACTCCATCTTGCACAGATTAATTGCTAACTAAATTGCTAATTTCCCACTGTTAAATTGTTTCCAAGGTCCTGAAAGAGGAGATGTATTTCTCCTCCCTGCTGGTGGACCTCCTGTCTTATTAGCTGGGCATTATCCCTGCATGCCTCTTGCATCTTGCCCCACTTGTACAATTATTCTGTGCATCAAAACCTGTTGTGGCTGCTGGCAGGGTGCTGTCCCCATCTCCCTCTTCCTTCTTCAAGTAGGTACTCCAGGCTCTTTGCAAAGCAGTACCATTGTCCCCTCCAGAGAGATACAACCAAATATTCGCCTTTGGCCCTCTGACTGCAAGGGCCAAGTCTTGCACTTTGTGGTATCTTCCTGTTCCTACTCGACTGTTCCAATCACCATCTGGGTGAGGGTGTGCAGACCTGCTGCAGAGAGCAGGACTTCCCAGCCAGGCTGGCAGCTGGGCAAAGCCAACAAGTTTTGCTAAGCAGCCCTAAAACTCTCCTCCCAGAGAGGGCTTGGCAGGGCAGAGGCTTACAACAGCACCCAGACAAGCTCTGTCTGCTCAGGGAGCCAGCTCCAGCCTCCTCTCCCTCTCTGCTGATGTCATTCCAGTCCCTGGGTGGCCCAGCAAGTGAGGGCCAGGAGAAATGGTCAGCAGGGCAAATCAGTCTTGGAGCCATAAACTCTCCAGTGAGGCTCTAAAGGGAGCCAGTCCCTCTGGGTTTTATTTTAGTTTTGATGATCAGCATTTTTGTTTGATTGTGTTCTTGTGTTTAGAGGTGGACCCAAACTGAGCCCCAACCCCCCAAAGATGGCCACAGCTTGGGCCCATCTCTAGTGCAATATCTTTTATTTGTAGATGATATTTTACTCTGCAGCTGTTACAAGGTTATCAGCACCACTATAAGCATAATCCTACTGCCAGTCACTATTCCATACATACCTAAGTGTATCCCAGAAACTAATGTGACACTGGTGTCTCTTTCCACATGTAAGATGCTCCTCAGACTGATGTGTGCACAGGTTTTCACCCTTCTGTCCTCGGTTTGAGAGTGTCCCCTTTAGTGTGTGTTTGTGTCCTGTTAAGAAGTGTAGAGCACAGTGGACTTTACTTCTAACTAAACTGTCTCTGTTTGCCTGCCAAAGGGAGGACCACAGTGGAGTTCCCACGGGGATGGGAGGCAGAAGTGCAGTTGCAGATGTGCAGCCAGAAGGAAGTCAGCCAGAAGTGAGAAACAGCTCTTCTCCTTCTGCCCAGTCAGGGTGCTGGGCTAAGAGACAGCACCACAAGTACAGGGTACTGGGCAGAGGGCTAGCTTTTGGCTGTGAGGAGGCCCAAGGGCTGGCTGGGTAAAGCTGGGCAGGTCTGGGGAAGGGGATTTCACAGATGTCTCCTCCTGGGGGCTTTTTCTGAAACAAGCTGTCAGCTAACATGCTAAGGAGGCAGACTCCATGCTCCAGGGTGAGGAAGGGCTCTGCTTGGGCTCAGGGCTTAGCTCAGGTGCCAGGACTGCTGTGGCCAGCTCTCCCTGCAAGCCAGAGGATCTCCCATGGACAGGAGAGCAGTGGGCTGCCACACCAGCCCCAGAGAGCCCAGACACAGCCTGGCTCACTTGGAGAACATGAAGTTTTGCCTTTGGCAGCCTTTGCCCCAGGGTGGCTGCACAGGTGGAAAGCAGCCAGGGCAGCTGCAGGTCCTGACTGGGCACTGGGCAGCTCCTGGGCCATGCACAGGTCTTTCCTGCAGCAGACCTCAGCCCTGCCTGGTTGTTGAGTGAGCAGCACTGCCTGTAACCATGGAGGCACCAAGCTGTCTGCAGGACTTGCTCATGGCAGGCCAAGTAGTGTTAAAAAACAGATTTAATGGGCCAGTATTGCTGGGCTCCAAACATAATTCCCATGTTTCACCCAGAGGCCTGAGGTCTCTGGGACATGCCAAGGTGGATCCAGTTGGCTTTGCAAAGGCAGGGGAATTACTCCAGTGTAGCTTAAGTGGCACTTTGAAGACATGACCCTTGCAGGGGTGGGAGGAGGCAGGGAAGCCAGCTCATGCTGGGAAGCCTGCAGGGTCTCATCATTCCTGCCCTTTCCTCCCTCATGTATTGCACCAGAACTGCAAAGCTTGCCCTAAATGTGCCTTTTGCCCTCTCCTCCTCCTGCTGTGCTGGCTTGCTGGCATCATGCTGTCACGCTGCAGCATCTCTGACCAGAAGCAGCACCTGCTTCCACGCTGTCTGCCAGAAACCATCCCGAGGGCAAAGGAAAAACAGAGTTCAGACGAAGGTACCAAAGAGTTAACATTTCCCTAGGTTTACAGATGTATTTGTAGGATTTGTACTATGTCACTTCTATAGCCATGAGATACTATTTTTTATGCTGTACACTTTTGCAAGTGCATTTTTAAAGAAAGAGTTTTTAAAAAATAAAGGAGTTCTTTTTTCAAAGCTCCAGCTCTTCTTTGTTTGCCTGGGTTTGGTTGCTCCTGCTCAGATGGGGTTGGGAACACAGCTTAACCATGTCCTGGGTGAAGGCTAAGCACCTTAATACCCTGTGCATGACCCCAGTGCTTAGTGAAAGCCAAGCTGGGAGCCAGGCAGGGAGAAGCACAGCAAGGAAACAGCTGAGCCCAGGGACATGGTGAGGAGCAGAGGCTGCTAACAGGGCAGAATCTGCCCTGGCTCTCTGGTATCTGCCCAGCTTGTGGGTCGTGTTGCACTAGGAGGAGGTGAGTAGAGGGAAGGACGCTGGGAAAAGTTCCTGTGTGTGTGCCCAGAGCTGGAAGTTTGGGGCAAGAGCCCCAAACAAGGGCTTGATGTGCTCCTGAGGAGTATTGTTTGGTCTCTGATCAGACAGGGGCAGGGAGGCAGGAGATGCCAGATTAAACAGTGCTGGGCTGAAGGAGATGAGAGGCACCACAGCCTCGTTGGTCTTCCTACACAGTTTAATAACTCAGTGTGGTGGGAGAGACTGGAGGTAGCAATGGGGCGCCAGCAGGAGACACAGCAGTGCACAGAGCTCCCCGCGTCCAGCTCTCCTTCCCACTGGGTTCTCCTCCTCTCCTGATGCCCTCTCACTGGTTCCCTTTAAAAATGCAGCCCCAGAATACCAGCTGCCCACACCACCACTCCCTCAGGCCCACATCTTGCTGCAAACAGGTGGTTTTGAACTGAGGTTCAAATATATCGATGCTGATCCTCTTTTCAGGCTGCATGATGCAGCCACAGTGCAAGTCCTCACTTCCCTCACCTCCTGGAAACCCACTGTGTATCCAAAGGTCCAAGGCTTCAGCTGCAGCAGGAGACAGGTCCAAGTCCCAGCAAGGCTCTGATCTTCAGCACAGCCTGTCCTGGGCTCCTGACATTGCTGTTTGCCAGAGAGGAGATTTGCAGGCTCCTTGACCAGCCCAGGCTGATTCACCCCAAATTTGCTCTGAGTCACCTGGCACAGCTCAGCCACGACAGGCACACAGCATTTTTCTCCAGAAGCTGAATCAGCAGGGCATAAAAACATCATCTTGGGTTGGGGGAAAGCAGAGAGGGGGAACTGCCAGAGCTCAGCTCTGAACCCACCTGGATCCCACTGCCTAATCCCTGCCTGGAAGGATTTTTTGCATGTTGGAAGGCACTGAGGAGGAGTTGTGTGGTTGGGAATGGGTATGGAGACATGGGGACTCTCAGCAGAGTGTTTTCCTCACTCCAGAACAAGCCTCCTCTCCACAGATAGGTCAGGCACTTTGTGGAAGAGCTCAGTGAGACAGAGAGACTGCAGAGGGTTTAGCTCTTTGGGAACCAAGAGCTCACTGGCCACATGAGTGTTTCACACATGGCTCCACACTGCTGCAGGCAGGCATGACACCATGGCCACCAGTGTGGGGCTGGACTGGCTTAGCCCTATTCCCAGTGTGGGAAGCAAGCTTGAACCCCAGGTGTTCTCAGTCAGGGGTCACAGTAGCCTCTAACCTCCCCTCCAGATTCAGTCTGTGGCTAGCCATGCACAAAGCAGCTTTTGTGCCACTTCCCAGCATGCCTTCCTGCCCAGTGGGGCCTCCATAGGCATCTCTGGCCTTCAAGAGGCTCAACATAAGGCCAGAGCTCCTCTGAGAGCACCCCTGCCCCTTGCTCAGAGCTGCTTGGGCACATGAGCCCCAGCAGCACTCCTGTGGTTGAGCTGCTGCTTGCAACCCTGGGATTGGAGGTACAGAATACAGGCAGGAGGAAGTAGCCACCTGTGAGGGAGGAACCCTAGCAGATGAGCATGCCCAAGTGTGCCCAGCCCAGCTTGGTGACCCAGGTATGGGGGCTGTGACATGTCACCTGTGGACTACTGCTATCAGAGACACTCTTCAAGGGGTCTCCTCAAAAAGAGGGGAGGCTGGCAGACTGCTTCCTTCTCTGCATTAAACATGTCTGGTTTAGTGCTTGTTCACCCTGGTGAGTCAGTTCTCTCAGAGCTGGCATTTGTTCCTGGAAAAAAACACAATTCAAAGTTAAAAAGAAGAAGGAGGGAAAGAAACATCCTTTAAAAAGCCCCTTTGGCTCAAAAGGAGGAAAGACTAATCAGGCAAACATCTCCTGTGGCCCAGCCACTCGACAGCCCCCTGGCTCTGGGCAGGAGCCCCCCACTGCATCTGCTTCATGTTCTTCTCCCCCATATGCTGCCAGGAAAAACTGCTGAGAGGAAATCTGCTCCAGCCAAAAGCTGCTTTTCCTTCTCTCTGGACTCCCTCATGCTCTCCAGCCATCCTTCTGGCCAAAACCAAGAGCTCTCTCCTCACTCTCATGACTCTTAGTCACCTCCAGCAGTCAGCCATGCTCTCATCTCTTGGCCACTTGCCTTGCTGGTAGCCTGCTACCTGCCCCCTTTTGAAGAAGCCCACTCCCCTCCAGTTTGTGAGAGCATGAGGGACTCTGCCTGGCTCCTTGGCACTGCAGCTGCAGCTCCAACAGCCACCCCAAGCACATGCTTTGGTAAGGCTCATCTCTTCTGCCCAGGTTTGGCAGCTGATGTCCCTGTCACCTCTCCACTGCAGAGGGGTGCAGCCAAGGCAGAGCCCTGCAGTTCACCAGAGGCAAGACCTTCCTCCCTTGTGCTTCCCACTGCTGTCAGGTGATGGCCATAACTTCCCACCCCAGAGCTGTTGTGAGCTGTTGTGAACTTCTGCTGCTGCAAGAGGCTATCCAGAAATAGAGAGCAAGGGGCAGCCTACATCAGACCTGACCTGCTGATACCTTGCTGATTTCAGCATCCCTGGGAGGGCTGCCTTGCTTCAAACCTTCCCTCAGCCCGTTTGGAAGGATTAACCAAGTGTCTGGTTACTGCTCCCAGGTGCCTGCAGGTTGCCAGTTAGCAGCTTCAAAAAGCCTCCCACCGGCAAGCAGGAGGACTGGGTGAGGTGGGGTCTTGGGGAGGAGGGGTCCTTGCTTGAGTGCTGTGGCTGACATGGTTGCTGTGAGCCCCATGCTTGGAGGTACTGGGAGAGGAGAAGTTCTGGAGTCCCTGTGTGTCCCCTAGTCTGGCTGGGGACAGGGAAGGGTCTGCAGGCAATGCAGGGGATGGTGGTGAAGGTGAGCCTGAGGCTGGCTGGGATCAACCCTGCCTGTTGCATGGACACAAGACCCCTTTTTGGACCAGGGCTTCTGCTCCTGCTTCATCTGTCACCTTCACAGACCTTGTCCCACCTGGAAGGTTGCCCTGAGCTCAACCACCTTTGTGAACCTGTTGTGGGGGAGTTGCCATGTTCCTGTGTGGGCCCCCAGGACCCCAAGCCAGCAAGAGCCACCAAGTGTGAGACAAAAGCTGTGCTGCTGAGGTAAGATGGGGTCCTCTGTCATCAAGGCAGGTCCCAGCAAGCCCTCAAGCAAGAGTAAGGAGTGTAGAAGTCCTGGGCTTTGGGGTGACAGTAGCCAGGGCAGGTGGGGATTGCCCTTAACCATTGCAGTGGGCCCTGCCAGCCCTGGGGAGAGGTCTGAGGAAGGGTCTGTGGCAGGAGGGCAGCGGCAGAGGGTCCCTGCAGTGCGGTGTGTGGTGGCCCCACCTCTGCCGCGGGGAGTTGTCACCGGTGACGTCTCAGGGCATCGCCTGCCTTCTGGGTGCTTTTCCCCCTCGCATTTCAAAAACAAACAACAACAAGAAGGAAAAAAAAAAAAAAAGTAATTTCTTAACTTGTGGTCGCCTCAGAAAGGAGAAGCTCCTGCCGAGGAGCGCCGGGGACGGCTCCGCTCCGCACTCACCGCTCCGAAGGATCCTTCAGCTGTGTCCCTGCCCCACGCTGCTGGCACCGTGGGTCCTGGGGCATGGGTCCTGCTCTCCTCCTGCTGCTCGCCACAACTGGTGTCTGGCACGGTATGTCCGCTGGTTCCCCATAGCCCTCCAGTGTCTCCATGTCGCTCCAGGGCCGTTTGGGGATGTAGTGAGGCTTTTTTGGGTGTTCGGTGCCGGTGCTCCATCGCTCCTCCGCTGAGGAGTGACAGCCTCGGAGGGGATGGGGAAACGCTGAAGGTGGCCTAAGGGACACTTGGCCCCCAGCAACAGAAAGTGAAGCTGAGCTCTGTTGTGTCTACCAAAAGCCTGCTGTGGGCTGGGACTGTCCCTGCTTCTGCAGACTGCTTCATGGGGCAGCCACCACTGCTGGGGGCAAGTTCAAGGAGCCTTTGTACAGGCAGGGGAGTGGGCAAGGGAACCTGACTGCCCCATGGCACGGCAGGGAAGAGACACCAGTGTGACACTGCATGCAGGCTTGGCTGCAGCACCTTCCTGAAGGGCATCCAGAACTGGAGATCGTTGTAGAGGAAGGTCAGTGGTGGAAAGACAAGGGGTGCTCCTGGTCTGTGTCGGCTCTGGAGCGTGGCTCTGCTGAGGGCTTGCTCCTGGTTGCCTGCAGCACTGCTAGGTTAAGATTGAGGGGTACAGAAAGGTGCACATAGTGTAAAAAGACTCTCACAAAGTGGAGAGGTGGGAAAGGGAAACTTGCTGCTGTTCAGATCTGAGCAGAAGTTTAGGAGGAAAAAGATGTTTGGCAGAAAGTGTGTCCTGGGGGAAGCCAGCCCTGGAATAGTGTTTTGCCCAAACGGGGCAAGAGCTGGAGGTGCTTGGCCTGCAGGTGAGAGTGCAGAAAGCCAACTGCATGAACACCTTCCAGTGCACCTCATGTCTGGCTGGAGGTGTCAGAGGGTTGCTGTTTTCTGCTGGTGCTGGCATGCACAACACAATTGCAGAGCCAAGATGGGATGGAAACAGAACCCAAGCAGCCAGGAAAGGAAAGGTGGCGACGCCTGGCTTCTGGGGCTGCAGAGATGGCCAAGAGGTGATAACCCATCAGCCTCAAAGTGTCACTCAGCCTCTCTGGGGGTTTGTAACCAAACACACAGAAACCAGCAGGATTAATCTTGTGTCTTCAGAGCTGCCAGCCTCTCAGATCTTGTGTGGTGTTTTCCCTCACTTTCCTTTTGAGCTTTGCTTCCCACACAACAAAGTTCTGGTCTAAAATCCTCCCTGGGAGAGGGCAGTCTTGGGAGGGAAAGCATCCAGCATGTAAAAGGGAAGTGGTGCAGCCCTTGAGCCACTGCTGTGTTTGTATTTTCATCCCAGGAAATCTGCATCCCCCTTGCTGTTGCAGTCAATGGTGCTTCACTTCAAGTCGTGGCTTTAACATGAGGAGCAGACTTCTCCCAGGTCTTCTGTGCTGGGTTTGGGTTGTAAAGGCTGCAGGGGGCTACTTTTTTTTTTTTTTTTTTTTTCTAAGATAATAGGGACCAAGCAGGTCTGATGTAGATTTGTGAGGGATCACGTCAAGACCTCTCCAAAAGTTCCTTGAGGCACCAAGCAATGCAGTTCACCTTGCAGCATGCCAAGGCTGTCCAAAGCTGGAGCCAGAGCCTGGCTTCCTTCTGCCTCTTGGACTACAAGTGTGTCTTCTGAGAAGACTCAGAGCTGATGTGGTGTGATCACTGTGATCTGGGCCTTTCCTAGGGGACTGTCAGGGACTCAAATGACAGCTTTGGAAGAGAGAAAGGTTTGAAACCTGATCAGCTCAGACCTGTTCTTGGCCACTTTGAGAGGTCCTCCTAGCTTTGTTCATTTTTGGGGGGAGGTCATTGTGGGTTTTTTTTTTTTTTATTGTTGCAGATGAATCTAAACTTCTGACGTAGAAGGCCCAAGCAGAGATGTGATGAGCACCCTTCTCACCCATCCCCTGAGATAGGACAAGGAGCAATGGATGGAAGCTGCAGCACAGGAGGTTCCACCTCAACACAAAGGGGAACTTCTTTACTGTAAGGGTCACAGAGCACTGGCACAGGCTGCCCAGAGAGGTTATGGAGTCTCCTTCTCTGGAGACTTTCAAGGCCTATCTGGATATGTTCCTGTGTGACCTGAGCTAGATTGTCTGGTCCTGCCCTGGCAGGGGGGGGTTGGACTGGATGATCTCTTTGGGGCCCTTCCAACCCCTGACATCCTGTGAGCCTATAATCCCCTTTGCCCCCAGGTGTTGTAGGTGACTCTGGGAAAGATGTCCTCAAAATCCAAGGCTTTTCTTTCCCATCATTGTCGGGGGTGCAATAGAAGCCTGCCCCTGATATGGGTCTCGCTCAGACATCAGCCTTGTTACCCTCACCAGGGACAAGGCAAGATCCTGATGTCTGTCTTCTGCAGTAAGGCTCCTGAGCCTCTCTGCCTTACCAGCCTTCACTTCTTCCTCACCATTTCCAAACCATTATCAGAAGAAAGTAATGTTTTGGCTGGCATGGGAGAGGCAGGGACAGAATCTGCAGCTGCAACTAGAGGTCATGGTTACACAATCCAAGTGTGGTTAAACCTTTGGCCAGCAGTTACTGGCAATGCTGAGGAAGCTGCTGGCGAGCAGTGGAGAGACATCCTTGGGCTTGGTGCAAGACTGCCTGCTGGTCAGCAGGGAGAAAGCCTCCTCCAGCAGCCCTGTTTCCCTATTCTGGAAAAGGATCTGCTGGTCTGACTCATCCCCAAGCTCACATGAAGGGGTGGGTGCTTGAGTGGCCTTTACCTGGCATTGTCCTGTATTTAGTGTCTCTGCCTTGTCTCTCCTTACTTGTGTGGTGGTTCTGCCACTGACAGGAGCCTCCAGTGACAGCCTGGGGGCTGCTGGCTGCTTCTTCACTCATGGAGAGCAGCTACCTTGAGCCTTCTCTGACCAGAACATCTTGGGATTAACTCCAGGGTGATGACAAGAACAGAGTGACACAACTCTTGTCTGTCTTGTCCTCCTGCTGGGGCCAAACTAAGGACAGTTACATCATGGTCCTTTCCTGAGCCATCAGAATGCAGCTATGGGAAAAAGAGCTTGGCTCCCCAATCAAATGGTGCTGAAGCCTTGGATGTGGAGGGGTGGCTAAAGCAAGGAGTAGGTGAGGCAAGTCCAGTAACAGAGTAAAATAAATTGAAGTGCCAAACCTTGCTAGAAAAGACAGCTTAGCAGAAAGGGAAGAACCTCACACCTCAGATGTGTGGGAAATGTGGCTTTGCATGGGATCCTGGGATATGTTTTTCCTCCATTCTGGGAATAAATGAGGCTTTTCCTCTTTCCATGGAAAGATGAAAGCATCACTAAAAGAACATAAACCCCAGGGAGATAAAATGCCCAACATTCCGTGCTCTGAAGCTCTCTGTCCTCTGCTTCATCCCCCGGGGCCAGTGAGTTTGGAGCAGGCCTTGTTTGGGTTTCTCCTGGGCATCTTCATGGTTGCCATGCAGCAGTGATGCCCTCCAGGGCCTTGAGTCTCAACCCATTACTGAAGAGAGGGAGGCATAAGCCCAAGACTGCTTAAATGATGCTCTTTGAGTGAGCTCTGGTGCTACAGTCCTGAGCATAGCTGGTGGTACAGGACACATTGGTACTTTGAACACAATCTTCCTGTCATCAGGACTAGGTGAGGATGGGCACATGCTGCTTCTACTGCCTGTTATGGAGACGGTGTCCAAGGCAGCATCTGGAAACAGAATTGCTTTAAACTGTCTTTGCTACCCATGACCACAAGCAGCCTTCTCTTTTCTCCTCCCTGCAAAAAAAGGGGCTCCAACATTTGCTCACTGCTTCCCTTTCCCAGGAAGGACGTGCAAGGGCAGCTGGGCTCATGATGCCATTGCAGGGTGCCTCGCTCTCTGCCACTTCTTCCATGTTCATTTGGACAACAGATCTTTCAGCTAAAGGACTCCTGGGAGTCCAGAGCAGTCTGCTGCAGAGTTTGAGGCTTCACAAGACCAAACTCTGCCCTTGTTTCTGCTGCCACTCCCCTGGAGAAGCACTGCCTGAAGTGCCCTCCTCTACAAAGAGCAACCAACTGATAAATCGGGAGCTACGTTTTATACGTCTGAACCTGGTGTGTGCCCCTTTAAGATGTGAGGCTGTGTTAGCAGCTGGGAAGGAAAGCAGAAGTGGGGAAATAGCCCTGGATAGGGGCTGGAGGGTGGGTGCAGAACCCCCCAGCACAGATAGCCCTTTGCAATGTGTTTCCTGTCCTCCCCAAAGGCCTGGCGTGGGGGTGGTGGCACCACTTCTTCCCTCGCCCCATAGCACTGCTTCATTTCTCACTTCCCCCACCCTAAATATAGGTAGTGACTCAAAGGACTTGCTGATGTGGCAAAACAGGGGAAAAAATATTTCCCTCTGACACTAAGGGCTGGAGTGGGACCCTGGTTCCCTTTTGTTCAGCCAGCAGAGAAGCCATCTTCAAAGCAGAGATGGCATCAGAAGTCCAGCCTGACTGCAGGGTGTGCACTGACCTCCCACTCTGCAAAAGCTTTCCAGATCCATTCTAGCTCAAAACAGCACCAAAGAGAGCCTCATCCACTAGGTTGGACTTAAAGTTCACCAGATGGTGTTATGGGCTAACTAAGCTCCAGACAGCAGCTCCAGCTCTACCACAAAAGGAAAAGAAGAGGCAAAACCCTTGCCTGATCCAAGCAGAGGCAAACCCAAAGAGGAATAATTTGGAAGCTAGCATCTGGCCTAATCAACTCCAGCTGATTGGTTTTTTGTGTCCCAGTGCAGTGTCTGGCCACATGTGGGTTTTTTTCTTGTCCCTGAAATTCATTCCTTGGAGCATCAAGCCATATCAGCAGAAGGAGCAAGCAACAGGGCAAGAGGAAATGGCCTCAAGTTGTGCCAGGGGAGGCTTAGGTTGGATATCAGGAAAAATGTCTTCACAAAAGGCTTGTCCAGCCCTGGAACAGGCTGCCAAGGGAAGTGGTTGACTCACCATCCGTGAAGGTATTTGAGAGATATGTAGATGTGGTGCTTCAGGACATGGTCTAGTGGTGGGCTTGGCAGTGCTGAGTTAGCAGTGGGACTCAATGCTCTGAAAGATCTTTTCCAAGTGAACTTATTCTGTATCGGTCTGGTGGGGATGGGGAATGGCTGGAGTGACCTGAGCCAAAAAGCCAGCTTGGATCCCAAGCCCAGCCTCTTCCTGATGCTGATCTGCTTCATTACTTAGCAGCAAGAACTCCAACAGAGCATCTTTAGGGATTACTTTTGCAGCCTCACTCTTTTCTCTTCCCTTTGCAGGCTCAGCATCACCAGTGATCAGCCCTGACCTGCCAGCTCTGGTTGTCAACACAGGCGATCCAGTCAGCTTGCGCTGCTCAGGAGAGTCCCAAGTTGAATGGAAAAGCCAAAGGGCTACATTCAGCAACCACACCAGCAGCACACTCAGTATCCCCAAGGCCACTTACAAGGACACTGGCACCTATAAGTGTGCTTATGTCAACAGCAGTGACAAGGGCATTGCAGCTGTGCATCTGTTTGTGAGAGGTAACCATCTTCAACCTTCTGTGCCTGCTGGCAGAACAACCTCCTTTGGGGAGCAAGGCCACTGCACACAGCTCCTCTCTCTGGCTGTGGTTGTGTGCTTGAGGAGCAGTGCAGGCTTCTGCTGGGGCACTGCCTCACCCACAACCACGTAAGGCCACATAAAATGGGGCCCATGGTTGAAGTCCTGGGGTGGAGTACAGGACATCTACATACTGTGCATGTCTGCAACTGGCCTGAACTTCTCCCTCCTGGCTTCCCTCCCTCAAAAAGTAGGGATGAAAGTCTGCTGGGTGTTGTAATGAGCAGTGAGGTCTGGAAGTCAGAGAACCATGTTGCCAGTACCCCAAATAAGGGGGAGAGCTCCATGAATCACATCCTCACAACAAGACCTGAACCCCAAATATTCTTTTACCTCAGAAGCAGTTACGCTGTGGTAGCTCTGCCAGCTGAGCTCACCCCTTCCCTTGTACCAGAGGTAGTGTCCTGGGCAGGGAAGCTGAAGGTCTGGGAAATAAAACGAACATCGTGGTTCAAAGTTTAAATAGGGGTAAGCATGCTGCTCAGTCTTTCTGCCTGTGCAGAGTTGTGAGTGGATTGCTGTGGTCCCCTCAAACGCCTTTGCTGGAATTGGGTTTGTCGTGTGAGTGTTTGGGAGCTGAGTCAGGCAGGCACTGAGCAGAGCTGCCCCAGCAGTGAACTCCCCCCAGGCAGCAATGCTGCAGACTTGCCTTTGCTGGAATGTGTTTCTCAGCTCTGATGCATTTTCTGCTCCTGACCTCTGGCCTGCTTTGTCTCCTCCACAGATCCCAACAACGTGTGGTACACCTCAGCCTACCGCATCGTAGTGACCAGAGGCAGTGATGCTGAGCTCCCCTGCCTCATCACAGCTCCCGAGTACGGCTCCAGGGTGACTCTGACAAGGGATGACAGCTCCCAGCTCTCCCCTGGGACCAACTATTCTTTCAGTGCTGAGAAAGGAATAACTCTGCACAACGTGCAAAGCCAGCAGAAAGGCTCTTACCAGTGCCAAACAGTCATCAATGGAAGGACAGAGAAGTCACCAAGAATGAGACTGATCATTCACGAAGGTAAAGGATTGGGCTTGCTGCTGTCCTCACAGAGGTGGTAACAGCTAAGCTGGCCACAGCAGGTAGTTAAAGAAAAGTTCCTCGCTGGTGGTAGAAAACACCTTCTGAACCTGCAATCTTTAAAGGATATTTAATAGAGGGGAAATTCCATCAGCTTCTGGCTAGTTGGCTCTTTCAGGTGGGTCTCCATGAACTCAGCAGTGTTCAGATCTTTGAGGCACTAACACAGAACACAGGGAAAAGTCCACCTGTCCCCTTGACGTTCTGCAAGTCCTCATGCCCTGGTGCTTGGGATGTAACCATGGCAGAAGATTTGCCTTCCAACGGTGCTGGCTGCTGTGGTTTCCTTGACCCCTACTGCTTCCCATAGCTGTGTGCACAGAAAGGAGTGATAATCCCTAGGAAAGGAGAAGGCTGGGGGTAAAGAAACTGCAAAGGAGAAGGTAGCCAGGGCTTGAGGAGTCTCCAAAGTGCACAGAGTCCCTGGCCCAGCTGCCATTGAATCTTTCCCTGCTTGCCTTTGTGTAGGACAGGAGAAGCCTGTATCAGTGATGATGGATCCCATCAACCACGTGAGGATCGTGGGTGAACCCTTCACAGTCACCTGCAGAGTGGTTGCTCCTTCCCACAAGTATGACATCAGATGGGTGACAGCAGCAAAGAATGTGAGTTGTGCAGCCTGGAGGGGGCCTTTCTGGGAGCCATAGGGTGGTAAGAACCGCCCAGACCTGAGCCACCTGCAGCAAAGCCTTGAACTGCCCAACCAATGCAGCTGTCCAAACAAGCTGTAGACATTTGAGTATGGTTGGGGGGACACAGGGTTAAGGAAGACCCAGCTATTGTCAGGATCTGGCTGCAGGAGAGAAGGAAAGCTCACTGAGCACCAGCCACAGGACCTACCCAGACAACATGTCTCCACCTAGCTCTGCCAGAAAACATCTGCAGGACACAAAGATCTGGGTGAAGGAAGGGAATGCATTTTGAAATCTCTGCTGTGCTGACCTTTAGCTGCTCAAGGGTTAGATAAGGTTTGCTAGAAGTCCTTATTACATCTGGTGTCTTTATGAAGGACTCAAAACAGCACAAAGTATGTTTGGGTGACACAACATGAGGCCAACTTGCAGTCAAAAGGCTGACAACAGCTACAACCCGAGCTGCAGTGGAACATCTGCCCTGCATACTTAGGTTTAATAAGAGCCTTTTGGTCTTCATGCAGATGATTTTCAGGGACAAAGCTCAGCAGCTCAGAGGGAGTGAGTCTGTTTGCCATAAAGATTCAATTCCATTTCTCTTCCAAGAAAAACACAGAATCAGAGAATTGTCAAGGTTGAAAGAGACCTCAAAGATGATCCAGTTCCACCCTGCCCTGCTATGGGCAGGGACACCTCGCACTAGATCACAATGTCCAGAGCCTTATCCAGCCCAGCCTTTAAAAACCTCCAGGAATGAGGCTTCCACAACCTCCCTGGGCAATCTGTACCACAGCCTCACCACTCTTACGGTGAAGAACTTCCTAACATCCAGTCTGAATCTACCCACTTCTAGTTTCACTCTATTGCTCCCAGTCCTATCACTACCCAACATCCTAAATAGTCCCTCCCCAGCTTTCTTGTAGCCTCCTTCAGATACTGGAATGCCACAATAAGGTCTCCTTCACAGAAAGAGTGATTGGATATTGGAATGGGCTGCCCATGGAGGTGATGGAGTCACCATCTCTGGAGGTGTTTAAGAGGAGGCTGGATGAGGCACTTAGTGCCATGGGTTAGTTAATGAGAAGGGTTAGGTGATAGGCTGGACTCGATGATCTCAGAGGTCTTTCCCTACCTGGTTAATTCTGTGATTCTGTGACTCCTCAGAGCTTTCTCTTCTCCAGACTGAACAACCCCAACTGTCTCAGCCTGTCTCCATAGGAGAGGGGCTCCAGCCCTGACGTTCCCTCCTTGCCTGACAGGTCAGCAGAAGGAGAAAGCCCAGCTTTGAAAATGAGAACTACTTCATCAACGACATGCTGTCCATTGCAGCTGTGACCATGGCAGACAGTGGAGTCTACACTTGTGTAGCCAACAACTCTGCAGGCTTCAGGAATGCCTCAACAATGCTTCAGGTGGTAGGTGAGTGCTACCCAAAAAAGACCAGGCAGCTGTGGGCTGAATCACACCTAGCCTGGAGAATTTGCTGCTTCTGCCTCCATTCCTTCTTAGCTCTGTTGTTGGAAACCTCATTCTGAAGGTTCCCGTGAGAACTGTGGAGCTGCTAGGAAAGGAGCTGCTGCTCCCTTCATTTGCTTGAGAAGCAGGAGGGTTTGTTGTTTTTTGGTTTGTTTTTTTTAATGCTGGATGAAAAAACACAGAGCTCTTCTCAGTGTCTGTGTGTTCATAAACAGCTTTAAAACAAACAGACAGAAGGGTAGGGCAAGGTTATGCCAAAGGCCAGGAAAGAGCACGAGCAGAGTATGGATCTCGTCTCTTCCAGTAACAGCTCCACATAAGAGGATTTGGGTCTATGCTTTACTTGTTGAATGGAAAATGCCATCCTCACAGCTTGTAGGCTGGGATTAGCTGGAGCTGCTGCACACCATAGCTGGGAAAGAGGGTTTGGTCCAAGTCATTTCCAAGTGAGAAACCAGGAGTTTAGCTAAGGGACTGGTCTGCTATGGGCTATGAGGACATGCAGCTTTACCATCATCACTTACAGAGTAAAACAGAGTGTGAAACATCTGTCCCCAGAAGGGTTCACCAAGATTTTCTAGCTCTCCTCAGACAGTGTAATCCAAGCTGCCATGACAAGGAAGCAACTAAAAAGCACTCCTTTGGTAACATAATCTGTATAATGCCTCACTGCCTGCTGCAGCCTCCCAGTTGAGACAGCCCTCTCCAACAGTGGTCCATTTATGAAGCTGGTTTAAGCTTGTTTCAGGTCTCTGGAGATGCCTGCTAATGGTCATGCTCTCCTCCATCCTGCAGAGAGAGGTTATGTGCTTCTGACCCCAGTGCAAGCCACCAGCCAGGAGGTAGCTCTGGGAGAGAGTCTGAGGTTGGAGGTTCACATTGAGGCTTACCCAAAACTTCTCCACTGGGGCTGGGAGCACAAAAACCCCTTGAAGAACTCTGGAGGAACTCCTTGCAAAGGCCAAATGACCTCTGGAAACAACTGGTATGTGCTCTCTTTCTTCCACACCAGCCATGGCATGTTTCCAGCAGTGCCTTCCTTGGCAGACAGCAGACCCCATGCTGCTGGGTGACAGAAAACCCTCTGGGTTTAGAGAAGGGAACTGTTCTGCCCTTTCTGTCTTCTCTTTTCAGTATTAGCCAACCACAGTGAGCAGGTGAACAGGTCAGAGGACACCACCTCTGCCTGTCTTCACAACTTTCTCTTTAGAAAACCTTGTGGAAGCCACTATCATGTTTGTGGTTTGGTTGTTCACTCTCCTTGCAGGAAGGAGTTGCAGGGGTAGATGTACAGCACAAAAGCCTGGACTGCCTTGCTGTTCCTCAGACCTATGCCATGCTGAGGTCTGGGGAGTGTGTGGGTACTGTATGCACCATGTCAAGAGAAGCCAGAAACATCTTTATGTAGATAAGACCTAATGGAGGCCACAGCCTTGCTCCTCCACAGCCTGCAGGCAAGCGAGGCCAAAGGCAGGCTGAGAGAGGCATTCCATTTGGGGAGCTTTGGCAATTCCCCTTTCATTGTCTTAGAAACTCTAAAGGATCCACAAGAGGGACTGTGGCCCTCAGCAAACACGATGGCTTTAGGGCAAGCTGTTTCATGTGGTGGGGTCTGAGGGACAGAGAGGGACTGAGCACTAGAGTCTGTGACTTGATGGGCTACACATGCAAGGAGCTGTCAGAGGAGGACCAGCATCCTCTGGCCTTTCAAAGGCAGTGATTTAGGTATTAAATTCTTCTTTCTTTCTGAGCACTCCCCAGCCCTAGCCCTTCAGAGCTGCTGTGCACTTGCTGGCAAAAGCCCTTTTCTTTAAGGAAGATCAAACTCTGCCTGCTTCCCTGGAAGAAGCAAATAGCAGATTACCCTCCTGGGCTGGGATTACTGCTGGGATGTGTTCACCTGCTCCCAGGCATGGGAATCAGCTGCACCTAGTTCAGCAAAGACTGTGTGAGTGCTTGAGTTTCCTCAGCGGGGTGTCCTTGATGGTGTTTGCTCTCTCTCTGTGAGCAGGTACAACACCACACTCCTCCTGAACCGCCTGCAGGAAGGAGAGGGAGGTCTCTATACGTTTTATGCCCTCAACAATGAGACCAATGCATCAGTTACCTTCAGTGTCTCTGTGAAATGTAAGTGCTTGGCATTGCCTCTTCTTTCACCCTGCTCTCCCAGCTGGCAACAGGTAGGGTGGGGTACCAGGGTGCTTCCAGTCCTGTGCCCACAGGACATAGACCCAGACTGGTCTAGGAGCCAGCCCAAACCTGCATAGCACAGGGGCCCTGGTGTTTTGTTGTGGCACACACGGGCAGTAAAGCAGAGCAGAGGGAAGGTGCTCTCTCTCTCTGGCCACAGCACTCACTGCTTATCTGCCTTCCCCAACAGCCCCTCCAAGGGTCTGCAAAATCAAGGTGCCAGCCAACGACTCCAGCATCCTTCAGTGCATGGCCATTGGCTACCCTGCCCCACGCATTGAGTGGTACCACTGCCCCGTTCACTCTGACAGGTGAGAAGTGCCCAGCAGGATGAGCACCGCCAGGGTGTGCCCTTGCCCTTGCACTGCTGGTGCTCAGCGGGCAGCGCCGTGTGGGCTTCCTGACAGCAATACAGCAGAGCTTGTTCAGTAGTAGCAGCAACAGAAATGTTGTCATGCTAGCAAAGGGGGTTCTTGGGGACTGTTTGAGGAGAGGGAACAGGTTCTGTTGTGAGCTTGAAGAGCTCAACCACCTGTGATTCATGTTCTCCCAATGCTTTTCCAAGGAATCTGAGAATCCTTTGGAGAATTACCTTGCTGAAAAGCTACATCCTAGATGATCCTAGTCCTCTTTCTGGGACCTCCACAGGTCTGGGGCTCTGCAGAATACAAGCTTAGCAAGCTACAGCATGATGGGAGGCAACTGCAGCTGCTTGAACGGGGACTGTTGTGTCTCAGTAGCAGCCCCATTCAAGGAGGGAACTGCTGCCGCAGCTGCAGCCACACAAGGGCAGTTAAGGCTCTTTCTCTCTACAGAGCTTTGATGTCTGGGGAGAGGTCTTTTAACTGGTCAGCAAGTTACATGTCTCATAGAGCTGCAAACCCAATTGCCTATCTCCTCTCTAGTCAGACACAGGCAATTGTGCTGCAGAGAAACCCTCATTCTTTCCTGCTCCATGTTCCTGCAGGTACAACAAGGAGTACAGCTTGTTACTGAATGACTCAAGTCCCCAGGTGGTAAACATGTTGCCCTTCCAAGAGGTGGAGGTGGAGAGTATTGTCCCATTCCAGGAGCTGGGTGCTAATTTCACCTTCTGCTGTGTGGCCATTAACAAAGAGGGGAACGCTTCTGACGTGTTTCACTCACTCACCATCACCAGTAAGAAACAAACTGGTAGCTTGGCTGAGCTGGGGAGGATCTGGGGGCTTTGGGGGGCCCAGCTTCCTATGCACATCTCCCTGTTGTCTTGCAACAGTGGTGGAATAGATTCCACAAGACTTCTGTCCTCACAGGAGGTGGGAAGGAGGCTTTGGCATTTGTCGGTCCTAAGAGACAGGTGGGAATGGCTGGCTGGGCATAGCCTGGTGCCAAAGGCTGAGCCATGCCATGAACACCTTATGAATGCAGGACCTAGCTCCAGGAACAGCACAGCCCACTGCTGCTGCTTAGTCCACTGCATCTTATGATGGGTTTGCTCTTGCTGCACAGATCTTGGTCCTCAGTCAATCTGACCTGCTCTTGCTGCTAGTGGTGTGGAAATTGGGGTGCAGGAGGGGAGCCATTGCAGCCTTGAGTTTGGCATTGAGAACTTCCCTCAGCAGCTCTTTAAGTGTTTGAGGTTGTGTTGCATATAGAGGAAGCCTAAGAGACCAGCTGGGTAAAATGTTCCCAAAGGTCAAGCAGGTTGGAAGAGACCTCCAAGCTCATCCAGCCCAACCTATCCCCCAGCCCTATCCAATCAACTAGACCATGGCACTAAGTGCCTCATCCAGGCTTTTCTTAAGCACCTCCAGAGGATGGCATGGAAATAGGAGTGTTTTATTCATTCCTGGTGATATATATATTTTTTTTTTCCTCCTCCAGGAAGTGTCATGGCCCCTCCAAACAAGTTCTTCAGCCCCATTCTCTCCACCTGCATAGGCACATCAGTCCTGCTGCTCCTCCTACTCCTCTTCCTCCTCTACAAGTACAACCAGGTCAGATTCACAGAATCACAGAAATATCCAGGTTGGCAAAGCCCCTCAGGATCACCAAGTGCAACCTAGAACCCTACTCTACAAGATTCACTTTAAACCATATCCCTAAGCACCACATCCAAACGACCCTTAAACACACCCAGGGTGGGGGACTCCACCACCTTCCTGGGCAGCTCATTCCAGCGCCTGAATTCCCTGTGGCATAGCCCATAGCAGGGCCTGCCTAGCTTCAGAGATCACAGGGCCTCTGCTGGTGGCCACAACAGGGAGCACTCAGCCTGGAGGTCCCTCATCTCCACTGCCTGCCAGCTTCCATAGGAGTTTCCTGCTGCAGGGCAAGGCTTGTGCACCAACCACCTCTGTCCCTGCTTCTTCAGTCTTGTAATCCAGAGGTTAGTGTAGGTGTTGGTCCTCATCCTGTCCTGTTAATTACAGCTGATTTTGTTCTGATCACCATGAATCCACAGGCTGAACTCAGGAGGGGGAAAAAAAATTGTTTTGAGTTTGCATCTACTTTTAATTCTCCTCCTTGCTTTATAAAAAGCTGTCTTTATGGAGAAACAGGATGATGTGAGAAGGCGCTTGTCTCCAGGAAGACTTGGTCACTATTTTTATCCAAGAACTGGCCCCATTTTCTTTTCAAGACTCCTTTCCCAGCATTTGGATTGCTTCTCAGTTGTTTCCATAAACTGCACCAATCAATAGCCACCTCTGCTTCACCAGTGGGTGAAAATCTCCTGGTTTTCAGCTCTCCCTTTGGCACTCTTCCTTTGACAGCCCATTGAGGCTGCAAGCTTTGCAGCAGAGCCCTGCTGCTGATTTCCAGGAGATCCAGAAGAGCCCTCTCCCAAACAAGCACCTACAGCTTTGCAGGCAGAGATGTCTTTGGCCAGTTCAGTTGTCCAGGGAAGGATGAGGGAGGGTGATGGATGTGTAAGCACAGCTCTAAAGAAGTAGCTGTTAGGAAGGCCTTGGAAGCCCAAGAGAAGCAGGACGTGCTGATAAAACATCTCTCTCAGCCATGGGCTTCCTGAGTCATGAATGATTGCTGCAGTGCTGGTGAATCATGGAGCAGAAAACAGGCTGCAAACACTGCCAGTGCCTGTGACATTCTTTATGGGGGACCTCCACCAGAAGCTGTGCTTCTTGGAGAATCCTGTCTGGGCCTTTTTGGACAGCCTGCACAGGCACAGATGTTCAGCTCTCAGGCAAAGGAAATAGAAGCTGTGGAAGAGAAAACAGATGCTGAGCATCAAAACCGCAGATTTGTTTGCCTCAGTTTTCATCCCTCCTGCCTGTGCTAACCCAGCTTTGAGCATCTGCCTGCACTCTGCATCGTCCTCTGTAACTGCGCAGGGGAATTGGGGAGGGGCAGAATTTTGGTGCCCACCTCCCATAGCTGGGACATGAGGTGATTGATCACAGCCATGGTCACTGCACCCATGTGTCCTGGTGTCTGCCTTGATGAGCCTGAGACCACCTTTGGCACATAGGTCCTTGCCTGTCTGCTAGCACAGAAGAAAAGCTCCCTCTCAGAGTACTCTCAGGCTGTTTCACTGTCTTTATCTATACCTCCAGCCTGGCTCCCTTAGCCCTGTCGACATGAGTGACAACAGCCAGCATGACCTGGTGATTGCCCTTGGGCTCCAGCACTGCTTCTCTCTGCCTCGCCTGATTACTTCTGCCATGATATTCGTGGAAAAGAGAAGACATTTCTTACTTCTCTTTCTCCATTTCTTTCTGAACCCTGTAAGGGAAGCAAGGCTGGGCCAGCTCCACCGTTCTACTGTGCTCAGCAATCCAGGGTACAGAGGAAGGAGACAGAGTGGCTACATCTCACTCCAGTCCCAGCCTGGCACTGTTAGCTTCTGGTCTGGTGGACCATGCTGGCTCCCCCAGCTCTGCCATCCCAAGTGGGCTGCTTTAAAGGAGAGAGACAAGAGAGCCTCCCTCAGTCACGGGTGATGACTTGGAGGGGCTTTGTAACAGCAAAGGGACCAGGCTGTCCAGGCAAAACCTCTCTCACTCCAGGTTCAAAGCAACTATGTTTGATGGGTTGAAACCAAAGTCTTCCCTCTATGCCTGCAGGGTGTGTGCTGGCTCTGGGGAACCCTGAGGAGCACTGAATAACTGCAGCTTCTTCCTTGCAGAAACCCAAGTACCAGGTGCGGTGGAAGATCATTGAGGCCTGTGAAGGGAATAACTACATCTTTATCGATCCCACTCAGCTGCCATACAATGAAAAATGGGAATTTCCCAGGAATAACCTCCAGTTTGGTAAGAAACCTTTCTTGCTGCTTGCCTGGTGGTCTGCAGCTCACCACAGAGCTGAAACGCTCCAAGGGACAGAGCCAAAGCAACTGGGCACCACCCAAAGCTGCACCCAGGTGTTACAGCACCACCCTTAACCAGGCTGTGATGCTCTCTTCCACACCGGGTGGCAAATGCTAAGGCAGAACCTCCTTCCAACCCTCAGTTGCCCCAAGGGAGGTTGAGAGGATTATGTCCCTCCTTTTGCACCTGGGATCATTCTAATGTGTAGTGCTGGTGAGCCCATGTTTGGGCACAGCTTCTTTTACGCCATCTCTGCTCACAGTAAGTTCCCCACAGACGTTAACCAGCTCCTGACTAAGGGATGTGTCATCTTGTTTGTGCTCAGCAGGAATCCCCACCCACCAGACATCCTCCTCAAGGCTTCGTGCAGGGCAGCAGCTCAATTTCCTCCTATAAGGCATCTCATAAGCACCTTTTTTTTTTTGTTTCCCCTCTGCAGGAAAAACTCTTGGAGCAGGAGCCTTTGGAAAAGTAGTAGAAGCCACTGCTTTTGGGCTGGGCAAAGAAGATTCAGTCCTTAAAGTGGCTGTGAAGATGCTAAAGTGTAAGCGCAGAGCAACCTGCAAAGGCTGAAATCCCCCAAAGCTCTTTTGGGCAGAGTGTGGTGTGTGCCCACCAGGTGTTGGTGCTCCTCAGCATGCAGCACCTGCTTTCTCAGGAATCATGCTGCTGACTCTTTATGTGGACACACATGACCAGAAACATAGGCAAAGAAGAGAATTTCCTCTCTGAGTCCATATCCTTGTTCCACCTTTGTCTGTACCTTTTCTACCCTCTCCCATCATCTCTTCCTCGTCTCTGCCTCACTCCTTCACACAGCTCTTCTCTTCTCTTGCAGCATCAGCAGACACAGATGAGCAGGAGGCTCTCATGTCTGAGCTGAAGATCATGAGCCACTTGGGCCACCATGAGAACATCGTTAACCTGCTGGGAGCATGCACCTCTGGAGGTGGGTCCCCACAGCCCCACCTTCTCCATGGACCTGCTCCTCTGAGGCTCTTAATGCTCACAGCAGAGATGGGCTGATGAGCTTGGAGGTCTCTTTTGAAGCTCCAGCTGTGTGAGGGCCTGGGGATGGCCACCTCCAGACACACTGGTGTGCAGCATGGCTGCTTCTGCCTCTCCCAGGCAAAGCAAGCCTCAGGACAGCAATGTGCTCTTGTGGCCAGGAGGGCCAATGCCACTCTGGGGCGTATTAGAAGGGCTGTGGGTAGTAGGTCGAGAGAGGTTCTCCTGCCCCTCTACTCTGCCCTGGTGAGGCCACATCTGGAGTACTGTGTCCACTTCCGTCCTCCTTGAACTGCGGAGCCCATAGAACTGCTTGAGAGAGTCCAGCACAGAGCCACAAAGATGCTGAAGGAAATGGAACATCTCTGCTATGGGGAGAGACTGAGGGAGCTGGGGCTGTGCTGCTTGGAGAAGAGGAGACTGAGAGGTGACCTCAGCAATGGTTATCAATATGTATAGGGTGAGTGCTAGGAGGCTGGAGCCAGGCTCTGCTGGGTAATGCCCAGTGACAGGACAAGCAGCAGTGGGTGGAAGCTGAGGCACAGGAAGTTTCATGTAAACATGAGGAGGAGTTTTTTCCCTGTGAGGGTGACAGAACCCTGGAACAGGCTGCCCAGGGGGATTATGGAGTCTCCCTCTTGGAGATATTCAAAACCCACCTGGATGTGATCCTGCTCTGGCAAGGGGGTTGGACCAGATGAGCTTTTGAGGTCCCTTCCAGCCCCTGACATTCTGTGATTCTGTGTGACAGGTCACCATAGTGTCACTTACCAAACCCTTTCTGCCTCTCTACCAGGCCCAATCCTCGTCATCACTGAGTACTGTCGCTATGGAGATCTGCTGAACTTCCTGCGGAAGAAGGCTGAATCCATCATCATCCAGGATTCTGCCCTGGACACTTCTTTAGACAGCACTGCTGATTACAAAAACATTGACGTGGAGAAGAAATACATCCGCAGGTAGGAGCAGGGTTTGGATGGCCACAGGGCTGAGCGGGTACCTGCTGGGAGAAGCAGCCAGAGGGCTGTGCTGTGGCAGAGATGAAGGCCAAAGGTCTGGGGGCTGTAAGAGCCACTTGGGCTGTGTATGTTTAGACTCTGTTGTAGTCTCGAGTTTTCCCAAAGTCTTTGAATGTTGGTTTCAAGCTGCCCTGCCCTCCCACAACCTGCAATTGGAACTTTTCATATTCCTTGCACTGTTGGGCATGTGGGGTTTGAGGGACAAGAAGCTGAGTGCTCTCCATCAGCCAAGGGAAGTCCCTTAACAAAAGGTGAACAGTACTTGGAGCCACAGGGCGCCTGTTGGAACGTTTTGGGTTGGAAGGCACCTTTGAAGGTAGTTCAACCACTCTGCAGCAAGCAGATGCATCTCTGCTCTGGTGAGACCTCACCTGGAGTGCTGTGCCCAGGTCTGGAGTCCTCAATACAGGAAGGAAATGGATCTGATGGAGCAGGTCCAGAGGAGGACCACAGAAACAATCAAGGAGTTGGAGCACCTCTGCTACAAAGAGAGGCTGAGTGAGCTGGGGTTGTTCAGCCTGGAGAAGAGGAGGCTCCAGGGAGACCTAATAGCTGCCTTCCAGTACCTGAAGGAGGCTATAAGAAGGATGGAGAGAGACCGGCTACAAAGGCCTGCAGTGACAGGACGAGGGACAATGGCTTCAAACTAGAGAAGAGCAGATTTAGATTGGATGTCAGGAGCAAGCTCTTTACTATGAGGGTAGTGGAGCATTGGAACAGGTTGCCCAGGGAGGTGGTTGAGGCCCCATCCCTGAAGACATTCAAAGTGAGGCTCCACAGGGCTCTGGGCAACCTGATCTAGTTGAGAAAGCCCCTGCTGATTGCAGGGGTAGGTTGGACTGGATGACTTTTGGAGATCCCTTTCAATCCAGACCATTCTGTGATTCTGTGATCACGATCAGGTTGCTCAGAGCCCTGTCCAACCTAGGTCCCGTTTCCAGGTAAGCCTCAATGTTGACCCTCCCTTTGCTCTTAAGCTACTAACCAGGCCACTTCCCACAGGCAGGGATGTGGTTTTAGAGAAGGGCAGAAGGTAGTGCTGGAGAGTTGCTAACAACCTGCCTCTATCTTTGTTGTTTCTAACTCAGTGACAGTGGCTTTTCAAGCCAGGGCTTGGAAACATATGTCGAAATGAAGCCAGTGTCGTCATCATCATCATCTTCAGCATCATCAGACTCTGCACAAGCCAGGGGTGAGTTAAAGCTCATTTCTGTTTTTTCTTGATTTCTTTACTCTGGCCATCAGCTTCAGCTCTGGGGAACCAGGACACAGTACAGCTTGATTCCTCCCCAGGTTTGCAGCAACTCTAACACTTTGTTTTGGATTTCAGGGAAAAGCTCAGAGGAAGAAGATGAAGCCAGGGAGGATCTTCGTCCCCTCAATCTCTCTGACTTGCTACATTTCTCCAGCCAGGTGGCCCAGGGCATGGCCTTCCTTGCATCAAAGAATGTAAGAGCCAGGCAGACAACTGCCCCCATTGCCCAGTGTGGGAAAGGCAAGGCCAGTCCAGCCAGCAGGCACCAGCCACCCCATTGGGATGTTTTTGGATGGGGTGGCCAAGCTCAAGCAACCTGCTGCTGGAAATGGTCCTCTTTGCTCCACTGACTGGGTTCAGGCATGCTGGGCCATGGTGACTGCTGCTTCTTTCAGAGTGTTTGTCTGCCATGAGCTCCAGGTTGGCCTTCTCAGCAGGGCAGTGATCCAGGCTGTACATCCTGCTAGTCTCAGTGTTTTCTCCCCAGCTTCTTCATGAGGTCAGGAACTTGGATGCAAAATCTGTCTTGCATTGGCAGCTTTCCTGCTGCCCCAGAGACAAGGAACTGAAAGTGGTTGTTGAGCTGTCTGCCAGAGCTGGCTCATTTAGGGTATCAGAGAGTAGCCATATGACTTCAAGATGAGGACACAGGGTCAATAGTTACCTCCCATGGGGAAGATGATGACCCCATGAGTGGTTAAAGGATATGGCACAAGCTGTCATGATCTCTTAACATTGCAAACAAGTTCTTTACCACAAGAGTAGTGGAACACCGAAACAGGTTGCCCAGGGAGGTGGTAGGGGCTCCATCCCTGGAGATATTTGAAGTGAGGCTCCACAGGGCTCTGGGCAACCTGATCTAGTTGAGGATGTCCCTGATGACTGCAGAGGGGGTTGGACTGGATGACCTTTGGAGGTCCCTTCCAACACAGCCCATTCTGTGACTCTGAAGTGGTTAATTCCTTCAACAGTGCCCCTCACAGAGGCTTTTCCAGCTGTACATGTTCCACTTACAGGGATGTGTTGTTCCAGTGAGAAGCCCAGGCCACAGGGAATAGGTTGGGACTGCTGTGGGGTACTGGCTGGGCCTCAGGTGTGCTGTCTTCTCCCCAGTGCATCCACCGTGACTTGGCAGCCAGGAACGTGCTCATCTCAGATGGCAGAGTGGCCAAGATCTGTGACTTTGGCCTGGCCCGGGACATCATGAACGACTCCAACTATGTTGTGAAAGGCAATGTGAGTAATGAAATGGGGACAGAAGAAGGCATGAGGGTGGGGTGACGCAGGAGAGCAAGGACAGGGTGTATCATGAGCTGTCAGCTTGCCCCAGCCTGCAGCACTCTCTGCTCTTGCAGGCTCGCCTGCCCGTGAAATGGATGGCCCCAGAGAGCATCTTCGACTGCATTTACACCGTGCAGAGTGATGTGTGGTCTTATGGCATCCTGCTCTGGGAGATCTTCTCCCTTGGTAAGAAAGAAACAAGCTTACAATCTTCTTTTTGTTTGGCATGCCCTAACATCTCTGCAGGAAAGTTTCCAGGACAGGAAGAAGGTTGACAAAAATCCAGTTTTTTCTCTAGGTAAAACAATATTGTGCCTCCTGTGTGACCACGAAAACCTGGATGATTTGCTCTAACTCAGAGTCTCCAAGAGGGAGTAGTGCTGGCTCAGGCAATGCTCAAGGCTGCTTCTTCCCAGCTCATAGGGCTGAAGTGTTAAGGCCTCTGGTCTGAGAGCCACCTCTGCTCCTCTTGCCATCACAGGTAAAAGTCCCTATCCCGGCATGGTGGTGAACAGCAAGTTCTACAGCATGGTGAAACAGGGATACCAGATGGCCAGGCCTGACTTTGCTCCCTTGGAAATGTGAGTGGCTGCACTGAGATGCACCCTACAGGTGACAGGGTGGCTGGAACTACTTTGTGAGGGGCAGGTACGGAGATGGCACAGGGACACTGGTCACAGGTCTGCTTGCTGCTTCCAGATACGTCTGTCCTTGAGGTTCAGCCTGGATTCTGCCAGGCTGCTCATTCCTCCAGTAGGAAAGTAAGAGCTGGAGCAGTCAGTTATGATGCTTACCCTGCTTATGGAGACAATAGGGGGAGAGCTCTTGTTAAATGTCTACATTCCTGAATTTGAATTTTTCTTTTTATCAGTCAGCTGCTTTTTACCCCAGGACTGTGAGGTGACATTACTGAGTAGGCTACAGGAGGGGAATGAGTTTAAGCTTCAAGACAAAAAGTACTAGAGGTCTAAAACCCCCTTGCTGGTAGATATCTTTGCCCTATCCATTTCTGTGCTCACCTTTCCCTGGAGGCCTGCCTGTGCACTAACCAGGGTTTTGCAGACAGGAAAACAAAGCACTACTCAGTGCCGTGCACCCCTCCCCTCCAAATACAAAGTGCTGCAGGGGAGAGCCTGGGGGCACAGCAGTTTTGCAGCAGCACAGTGCAACCACCTTGTCCTGGTTTGGCTCTGCAGGTACAGCATCATGCGGGCATGCTGGAGCCTGGAGCCCACACAGAGACCCACCTTCGACCAGATCAGCTGCTTCATTCAGAAAGAACTTGAGGAGCATAAGAAGGTGAGGGCCTTTGCGGAGCAGAAGGGAGCTGTGCTCTCCACCTACTTGAATATAGGCCCTGGGAGCAGTTTAGTGTGGGTGGAGAGTGCAGAGAGGCATCCAGCTTCTCCAGTGCTGTGCAGGGTTAAGGCACTGCCCGTGCCAACTGAAGTGGCTGGACAAAGAACTAGAGCTGCTTTGCAGCAACCTCTATGGGCAGCAGTATGGATAGTGACAGGACTATCAAAGCTGGAGCCCTGCCCCAGCCCCCAGGATTTGGTGTGCAGCCTTGTGCCCAGCTGTCCTGCAGCAGCATGAAAGCACAGGCACATCTGTGCTGCCAGGGACCCACCGTGGGCACGGCAAAGGGAGGGCTGAGTTAGCATACCCAGCTGGTCACCCACCCAGGAGCAGATGTGCACCACTGAAGGGACTGAGAGCCTTGGGCTGGGTTGTTTCCTTCTCTTCAAGGACTACACCAACCTGCCCTCCCCTGCCGAGGAAGACAGTGGCTGTGACAGTGGCTGCTGTGAGGAGTCCTGTGAGCAAGAGGACAGCGGCCAGCCCCTTCTCAAGAGCAACAACTACCAGTTCTGTTAGCTGGCACCACAGCCTCAGGGTAGATCCCTGCCCACCCTGCTCTACAGAGCACATGGTTCTGCTCTGCCCTGGAACAGATGCCTTCTGCTTTGGCTCTCCTCCGTGCTTTCTGAAGTGTGGTACCAGCTCCTTCACTGACAGGACAGCGCTGGGATGCCTTGAGCCCACGACTCCCCATGGGGTCCTTAAGGTCTGGCCTGAAGCATAGCTTAGAGTTGTTAGGATGATGCCATGCTCCATCTCAACAAGGTACAGTGAGGCCCTCCCCCTTCCCTAGAAGATACTGTGGGGTAGGGTCTGTAGGGTCTTTTTAAACATGAGTTGCAGCCAAGTGAGACATCTCCAGCTGTCACCCACAGGGCTGAACCTTTGTGTTCCATGAGCACATATCGACCTAAGTGCTGAAGCTGGAACTGCTCCCCACACTAAAAACAGGCCTCTTCCTTGGTGTTCTGTCCCCTTTCCTTTGTCAGTCTGACCCTGGCTGTGCCAGAGTGAGTGTTCAGACATAGGTAAAGCCCCTACTTAGCATTAAATGTGCATTAACCTCTACCTTTCCTCCTGACATCTACCTCTCTGCAACTGCTGCTTCTGCAGGGAGCATTTGGATGAAGTGAGCCAAGGAGCCAAGCCCAGGGTTATGTGAACCTGTGCCCCAGTAACAGGACAGAGGGGCACTGATTTCTCAGGTAAAACACAGGTAGGCAGTGCTCCTCACTCAAGCACCGGACACAACCCCAACCCAGGAAAGAATGGCAGCTTAAACAGATCTTGAAAGGATCAGCATAACACATACCCTACAAACTCTGAGTTACTCAGTATGTAGCAATCACTGCCTGTTTTTAGAGTTCTGCTCTTGTACATATCCCTGAGTGGATTTTTAACAGCACAGCTGAGGTAATTATTTTTTTCCCCATAAGCTAGGGCCTAATGCCCTTAAATTTTTTTCCTTATGTGGCTCTTGTGCAGGGTTACCAATGCCACAGCCACCCTGTCCTGTGCAGCTATCAGGAGGAGCTAAAGAACCTTCCTGCCTCCACCAGACTTGGTGGGTGAAGGATCAGTATATGCCAGGTACAAGCACTGACAGGTCTCAGGCATACACAGTGAGACAGAACTAGTGTGTGGCAGGGTAGCCTGTGTCACACTGAGCAGCTGCACTATGGGCCATTTCTGATTGCATTAAAGCTGGTTTATGCTAACCCCCAGGTGATTCATTCCTCCTTACTAAACACAAAGCTCATGTATTTCTGTCTCTCAGCATTTTAAAGAATAAAAATGTTTAACAAAACCCAGCTTTTCCCAAGGCTTTTAAGGACTGTTCTCAGTGGGGAACAGGACAGAACTGGCCCACCCCTACACCCTGCAACTCTTGTCCAGTTCCTCAAACAGTTCTCAGTAGCAGTTCTCAACCCCCTTCAACCTTGTGTAACGAAAGACTTATTAAAAGCAAGGTTTTAAAGCACTTTACTCCAACTGGCCTGTCTCTAACTGGGAGAAGTACAGCAGTGCTCATGCATGGATATAAAGGGGGAGGAATTTCAGTTATGCTGACAGCAGTCACCATGGTTCAGACAGGAGGCTGTGTGGGAAGAAGCAGAAGCACCCTGATGACCAGAGACTCATCTTACCACAGCAGAACCTCCTCTGGCAATGGCTTAGATGCATCTGGAGCTCCAGCTCAAGCTACTAAACACATCCTGAAGAGAAGTAACCATCACCTGCTGCAGGCTCTCTCCTCTGAAAGTCACCTCAGGAGTCAACCACCAGCAGCACAGAAGCTGCTTTTTTTGCCATTTCTATGCTCAATACCTCAGCTATATATTTAGCAGCATAATTTCATTTCACACTCTGGTGAGGTGGCCCAAGTAATTTCTTGAGCTGCTCCTCTTGGAACATCTTGCTTCTGAGAGTACCAGGCTGTTCCCCATCACCAGAGCAGACAGACTCGTGAGCTTTGTGCCCTTTTCCATGTCAATCCTCCAGCTTCTGTACACAAAACACAAGGCACTTGGCCACAGTTTCACCCCAAAAATTGGAGATAATTTATTAAACTTTATCACTGACTGAAAAAGTCACTAATTTATAATAAGTTAATGTTCTTAAGAGAAAAAAAACCCCAAGCTGTCATTACTGCATTTGCTCAGACTCAATACATTTACTTTAACAGTACGGTACTCAATAAGTTCCCCTTCACAGAAGGGAGTTTTCGAACCACACCACAAGCCTCTGAATCTTCCCCACTGCTCACTCAGACAAAAACAAACTCCCTGGATGGCAACTCAGCAGTCCAGCATCACCCTCTCCTCTGCAGGTCACACCAAACGTCCATCAAACACCACCTTAAGCACCAGCAAGAGGGAGCTGGCAGCAGACAACATAGGTAGCTTTATCACTGCAGCCCAAGGTCATCTTCAGCATGATGCAGGGGCAGAAGTCTCAGCACACCACCTCCCAGGCAGTTGAGATAAAGCAATCTGGGCGTGGGCAGGGCAAATGTGACATCTGACAGCGCTGAGGCTGCATGCATGGATGCAGCTCGCCTGTGAGGGAGGAACACCAAGCCCTGCTCACTCTGGCAACACTGCACCCATCCTTTATCCTTGATCCCACAATGTGTCTTGGTGATTCTGTTCCAAGGGCAGGACAAGAGAAATGCAAGTCCTTGAACAGAACAAAACTTTAAAAAGTACTCCAGGGGCCAGCACAGCAATTTTGAGTGTCCTTCCCCTTTCCACAGCCACCACCTTGCACAGTGCTTGTACAACCCTCCAATGAGCCTGCCTTCCCTGGGGCTCACCAGGTCCCTTCTTACCTTAACAGAACACTTTTCAGTCACTCTACATTTCAGCTTCTATGTTATTAGTGTTCGTGTGAAGGGAGTGATTCTAGAAACCTGCACCCACAGTACCCACAATCCTAGGTGCAGGATGCAGCCTCTAGGGAGGCTCTGTGTTAAAGCTCCAAGGCTGCTCCTCCTCTCCTCAACTAAAAGGTTCCTTGCAGTCAATGTATGTGAGAGCTCTGCAGGATCACCAAGCAGGAGTCAGTGCCCTAAAGTAATCTATTCACAATGTTTTTGGGGAAATCTGTCTGTCTTTCACGCTTGCTCCCAAACCCCCAGCCCCCAACTCACACAGAGAAGTCAGCAAGCAAGAATCAGAATAAGAACCCCTTGGTGTGCTTGACCAGGAGCCCTCCTCACTACCAAAAACACCTCTCCCCTCTCCCTTCTCCTCTCACCAGCTGTAGGGAGTGCAGCATTTCACACCACCAAACAGTGGGCCCCTCACACACCTCAGGACACAGTTGCTGCCTTCTGCGAGAAGGTGACAGACCCATGCCCACAGCAGCTCTGGTGACACTATGGAAGCACACAGCTCTTTGGTCATTAATAGCAGTCAAAGCCACCAGCACCACATCTCCAACCTGTAAATAAAATCTCAAGCCAGACAGCTGCCAGAACCTTGCAGAAGTTGGCCCAGCCCAGCCATCCACACAACCACAGAAAGAAACCAAGGAGCTGTTACTCAGCAACCTCTATCATCTTCCTGCTTCCCCTCTTCATCCTCTTCTGTCTCTGTTTTAATCTGGGCCACGCCGAGCCGGTAGAGAGCATCTCGAATCACCACCTCCCCGGGCTGGCAGCTCTGCACCACCTCCTGGATCTGCCGGTTGACGATCTCCCTGCTGGTGAGGAAGTCCAGGAGGCGGTTGTAGAGGTAATAGTGCGTGGCATTCTCAAAGGTGATGGGCCTCTGGCGGATGCCGCTGGTTTTGCTGGTGCCCATGGCAGCGATGACAGCATCGTAGGGCTCCAGCTCCCGGCAGAGGGAGAGGCAGCGGTGCCCAGCTGTTGGGTCTCGCTGGCTGCCCTGCTCCGAGCCCGCGTGGACGACTCGGCGCGCCAGAGACTTGGTGATGGGGTGCTGCAGAGAGTGCTCAGCCACGCTCACATCCACGCTGTAGTGCTGGTCTAGCAGCTCAGGGCAGGACACGTACTGGCAGAGACAGAGACAGACAAGCTGCAGGTAGAACAAGAAGCATCTCTCCCACAGCTAGGAAGAACAAGACAAACCTGCAGGCTGGCTGAGCTCCAGCCAGCACTGCGACCCAGCACACAGGGAGGGCAGATTCAGGCTGCCCCTGAGTGCCACAAAGGTGGGTCTGTACACTCCCTCCTCACTCGTATGCCTTCAGAGACAATCTCAAGCACTAGCAAGCCTCTTCCTCTCCCTTTCTCAAGAACCAGCAGCAGTTCAAGAGAAGGGAGCAGCTCCGTCAAAATAAGCAACATGGTTTGAAGTGTTCCAGTGCGCTTCAGCACAACTTCTATTTAAGGAGCATGAACCCAATGCTGTGTCCCAAGCAATATGCAACACTTTCTGCTACACTCAGAAGCTGCACACTGGCAAAGCTCTCAGTCAGGAGACACTTCACAGAATCACAGAACATTACAGGTTGGTAGGGACCTCAAAAGATCATCCAGTCCAACCCCCCTGCCAGGGCAGGGTCACCTAGAGTAGGTCACACAGGAACACATCCAAGTGGGTTTTGAATGTCTCCAGAGAAGGAGACTTCACAACCCCTCTGGGCAGCCTGTTCCAGGCTTTTGTCATCCTCACGGTGAAAAAGTTTTTCCTTACGTTCCCATGCGACTTATCAGGTCAAATTGTCTTAAGCTACAGTGCAGGTTACATATACTTTTGGTTTATATTGTATATCTCACTTGAAACTTGTCTACACAGGACTGGCACAGCAGAGTACAAAGGTGATCAGAACTAACCGTTGGAGGATCCATAGGGTCAGAGAAGCAGCCCTGGTTTTTGCCCCACATCTGGGCAGTCAGGCCAGGACAGCAGATGTCTGCACACAGTGCCACTGAGGAGGCTGTATCAACAACGTACACCGGAGGCCAGTGACGTGAGGAAATCAACAAGTCCACGTGATCCCGGGCATTTTCTCCCCTCACTATGTACTTTGAGCCACACACAACCTGGGAAGAAAAAGATTTTAACACTAAATGACACAAAAAAACCCTGAAGACTTATGGGAAAAAAAGAAGAGTCTCTAAAAAGCTAAACTTCCTTCTGCATGTTGCAGACAACACAGTGACCAGGCAGCTGCTTTCCCTGAAGATGCTCTGCTTTGTCCACATACACATTCCCTTCATCTTGTTCAGGAAGGGCTGAGTTTCAACTCCACCTCAGCAGCAACATCAAAACCAGGCTTCAGATCATCAGCTGATCTTGATGATCAGCTGATCCAGGACTGCTCATGTTCCCAGCCCCTGAGGCAGTTTCCTTCCCAAGGCTCAGAGGCCCTCTCCATTGCTGTTGTCTAATGAGGGAGTTCTACACTACATCAGGTGACAGTGAATAGCAAGAAAAAAAAAATCTCATTACTGACTCTAAGCCTTCCTTACCTGATGGGGACACACTTTGTAGATTTTTCCTCCTGTGTGATGAGGAGAGGCTTGTGTCATGCTTGACCCATTCTGCACAAACTCATAGAGATTCAGGAGGGAGTAGCAGAGCTGGTCCTGCAAAAGCAGACCCCAGAGACAGTCTGTATGTAGCTAAAATTAAAGGACTCCTCCAGAAAGGGAAAAGGCTGCAGGCCAGGTCTCCCAAATCCTAATTTGCTCTTAATCCAGTAACTTCCTAACCCCACACTCAGCACCATGAGGATGCCAAGCAATTACAGGATGCTGAGCCTGTGACAAGGTAATTACAGCCTTCCCTTCCTCTAGCCCACAAAGGTTCAATTTATTTCACCATGTGTAAGTTATCCTATAATCTGCAGGTTCTCACTTCTAACCCATCCCTGCCCTCAGCACAGTCAGATGAGAAGCTAATTATCTCTGAGGGCAAATGTGAATGAGGGAAAAGCTGGTGAAGCTCCACTCCTGTAGGTTTGTATGTGGGCAAACAAGCCATTACCTTTGTATCTGAAGCCTCCCAGGGGATGCCACACTGTGTCAAAAAGCTCTGCAGCTCTTCCTCACTGTAAGAGCTGATTAACTCAAGCCTGATGACTTCATCCTGAAGGAGTCTCACCAAGACACTCCCATTACCTGCAAAGACAGGAAGCAAGTCTCAAGCATTCATTCTCTGGAAGGGAAGTCACCAAAAATAATTTCTTCCACAGAAGCAGTGCCTGCACACCCAACTGCCAGCAAGGAAAAGCTGTCAACAGTCTCATTTCCAAAGGATATCACAGCCCATGATCCTCTCAAACCCTTCACCAGAGAGGTCACCAGACAGAGCCCAGCAGAGCTGCAGACTCCACAAGCACTTGTCCACCCTGTTGTCTGTAACCTTTAAATTGACTAACTGGACTGATGTGAGAACAAATGAGTGACAGGAGAGCACAGAGTAATGTGACTTCAGACTGAGCAGCTCCAGGCTGCTGTGAAGGCTTACCCTTCACATCCCCTCCTGGTTCTTCCTCTGGAGCTCCATTTCCACAGAAGCCCATGGAGCTCAGCTCTCTCAAACAGCTGCTGCCCTGTCTGCCAAACCAACTCTTATTCTTGCAGGGCTTCCAAAGCCAGTTTTCCTTCTTAAACCTAAACCATGCAGGGAAATGGCTATTAGCTAAATTTAGCTCTCAAAACATCTGAACTTTCTTGCCTCATGGTTTCTCATTACATACAATCAATGCTTGCTTATCCTGAAAGCTGACAACATTGGTCAGGACAAGCACATCCAGCTCCAAGTCTCTGTAAAAGCTTCTTTACCCTTTACTAAGATGATGATACTGATACCAAGCACTGCCTGCAACTTTCACGCTCCAGAGTATCAGTCTAACATGAAGCAAACACTGACTGCTGTGCATGTGTTCTTCCGCAGACTGTCTCTCATTTGTGGAGCAGTGCTCACATGTCCCCCACATTTCAAGCACACCACTGCATTTGAGAAGCACCAGGTAGGCCCAAACTCAAGCTGCTAAGTACCCTGAGGACAGCTGGACATACCCCAGTGTTCCTGCCTGCTTTCAGAAGACATCGATTCTCAACTCTAAATATCACCAAAAAGACTGAAGTCACCACCACATAAAGCACTCCCTTAATAAGCACCACCTCAGCAGTTACCTGGCACTGGCTGTGCATACAAGTTCTTGTCCTTCTCAGTGTTGATCACCATTGCTCCTCTCATCAGTGGAGGGAAGAAAGGAGCAACGATGGAGGCATCAAACTTTGTGATGGGGATGCTAGAAGGAAAAGCCACCTGCTCAATCACCTCTGTCTCCATTGTGGACCAGAAGTCTTCTACGTTCACTTCACTTGATGGCAAATACCCTGGCCAAGTAAACTAGAAAGACAAGAAACACACTGGTCAGGTATGAGTCACCATAGCTCCTTTGACAGTTTGTGTCAGCCTCACTCAGGGCATGAGGACTACCCAGGAGAGTGGTCAGCCCCAGGAACAAGACAACTGCAGCTTCTTAGAGCTCCCCACAATCACTTTTTCTTGGGCAAAAGCCAAAACCATTATTTGATATCAAAGGCAGGCTTGCTGCATACTATGAGTACGGCTTTCTTCCCCCCATCAGAGAAGACAGCATCTCAAGAAAGTGCCACTGGGGGAAAAAACAGAATGCCTTTGTGTCAAAGGAAGGAGGCCAAGTCCAGTAACTTTCATCCAAGGTCCCTACTGTCAGAGGCTGCTGGACAAAAGCTGCGGTCCAGGAACAGAAGATGTTGTTTTCCCCAGACCACACATCAACACCTCCAAGAGGAAATGCACACATCACCACTCCAGCCACATCCTCTTGCCAGGCATCAGCAGAAAGCTGCTCACAAAGGTCTCATGTAATTATTGTGCATTACAGAGTCAGCAGAACTCATGGTGACCTGCTCTGAACACGAACAGGATTGTGAAGTTGATGAAAAGCCTACCTCTATATTTTCCAGTGCCAGGACATTTTCCACATTCCTTTGGGCTATTTCCACCTTGGGGGTTATGCCACAGATTCCACAGATCATGTCATTGTAATCCCGGACTGTGAGGCACTCAAAGGCCCAGTAGCCATTGCACAGCAGCTCCTGGACCTGAACCTGCTCATAAGGGCTCAGGGTTTTTTCTGCAAAGAGAACATGCTACTCTTAGAACTTCTACTTCCCAAAGCCAGCAAAGTGCAGCTCTCCTGTGCAGAGGACAAAAAAAAAAAAAAAACAAAACCCTGTCCTGCAGAGAATTGCAACAAAAGAACCAGGCACAGAGGTGCTGCTGGGCTCAGGAAGTGATTTAACAGCAACAAACCACACCAGAAGAGGTGAGGTTTGCCTTTTTACAATCTAGCAATCATCAGCAGGTCAGCTTGGAAAGAACAAGAAGGAAAAACCCACCAGTTTGCTTCTGAACAGAGTCAAGAATGTTGCTAACAGCCACCCTGGGATCCTCTCCAAGTTTAATGTGGTTTCGGATTTCAAACAGAAGATCCAAGCTCACCAGCAACCTGTTCCCCACGTTGAAAAGGCCTGCAGTTAAAACAAGGCAGTTATGGTCTGTAGGGTTGCAGATCTTCCTCAAAGAAAGAGATCCCTTACTGACGTTCAGCACGTTCAGATGAGTGTGGTGCAGAGCAAACAGCTGCACAGAGCTTCTGGGACAGCTCCTTCCACACATGAGCAAGATGAGCTGCTTCCACAGACATGCCTTTAAACTCCAAAGGTGGTAAGGAACAGCAGCCAAACCATCTCCTCAGCTCCACACTGCCTTGCAGGAGGCCCACAGTGACTGCCACTGAGTCTCACCAGTCAACACTGAGAGCTCTGCAGAGATGTCTTTGACTATGATGACCTCTCAGGGGCCACCTTGCAGAAGTCAGCATTTACCACTTACAGAGAGGAGACCTACAGCAGTGAAGAAAGGCATTGGCTTCCTCACTGAAGCATTTGTAAGTGCTTTCCCTCACAGATAGGGATTTGCTTGCAGAAGATGCAGAAGAGTGTAAGCCAAACCCAATTCAAGTTTAATGCCCTGGGGCAAGAATATATTTTTCTGTGCAGAGACAATGCTCTGACCCATTCCCAAGGCATCTCCAGGGTTTAGAGTGCAGTCACACTCTAAGGTGTGGTGCTGACATTTTTCCTACCTGTGTAAATATCAGTGAAGCTATGGAGGGCCAAACACTGCAGGTTCATGCACACTTTGACCTGAGCTGTAACCACCTGCAATCTATTTGCTGTCAGCAGCCAGCACTCCTGAGGACCAGCAAGGGAACTGCAACAGACAACAAAAGACAACTCAAGAGTCCAGACAACAGGTTTTTCAGTCCAGTCCTGTAGTAATTTAAGATGCATCAGTTGAGATCAGTGCATTCATGTGTCAGTCTAAGCCAACTCACACCAGAAAAGAGCCACTGGGTACATTTTAAAGCAGATTTCCCTAGCAGAATCAGGTTGTTGCCCACAGTCTTTTAACAGCACTGCCACATCTCTCCAGCTCCATGCACTGGGCATGTAGTATGGAGAGGTGGAGAAAATCTACAGCCCTGGAGAATTATCAGCCCCACTGCTGTGGGACAGCAAATGGTGGCAGCCTGCCCCTTCTCACATAGAGGTTCAGAAAGAGCTGCTCCTCTGAAGTACTGATGAGGAGGAAAACTACAAAGCTGAAGGACAAGCAAGTTACAAGGTGAGGGACAGGGGTGCAAGATCACAGAATCATAAAATCATTTAGGTTGAAAAAGACCCCTGGGACCATCAAGTCCAAGCGTTGATCCTCCTCTACAACGTTCACCTCTAAACCATATCCCCAAGCACCACATCCAAATGACCTTAAAATACATCCAGGGATGGTGACTCAACCACTTCCCTGGGCAGTTCATTCCAATTCCTGACCACTCTTACTGTGAAAAAAAAATTTCCTGATGTCCAGCCTAAACTCCCCCTGTTGCAGTTTGAGGCCATTCCTCTTGTCCTATCGCTAATTAATTACCTGTGAGAAGAGACCAGCACCAACCTCCCCACAATATCCTTTCATGTAGCTGTAGAAAGCACTGATGTCTCCCCTCAGCCTCCTCCTCAAACTAAATAGCCCCAGCTCCTTTAGATAGCACTGCCCTGCAAAAATAGTACTGAGCACAAAAAGCAGCTCTGCTGGAAAAATCTCAATTAGTACTGGCCTGCCCAAAGCAAACATCCTTAATTGGTACCAAGAAAATCTTTTTGGTTGAAGAAGGAAACACAACAGTACATCACTCCACATCTTGCTGTGGAAAACATTTCAGCCCAGGCTTTCAGCAACAGGAGGCTGTTTGGCAGACCCAGTGAGGACATACCCTGCAGGCTTTTACACAGATCTGGTTAAGGTAATCTAACCTATCTACTGGTAGTTTCTGAAAGCCCTTCAGCTTTTGATTTGGTTATCTGTTCCCAAAAAGGATTTACTCAAGCCCATGCTGAGCCATGCAAAGAACGAAAACATCACAAGCAAAAAGATCCACACAGGAAACATCAGGATCAGGAAAAGAGAATAAAGGGAAATCACATAATACACAGCTAGAATCCCACAACTCTGCCTCTGTCAGCCTCAAAATAGCAGACTGGGCCCCAAAGAAGGGATGAGTAATGAAAAGACTCAGTTTCAAGAGAAAAACAACCCAACTACATCTAGACATAGCAGTCACTCTTTGCTCAAGATCTCCTGCTGCAAGGAAGTGCTAACTACAACAAACCCTACTGCACAGGAGAAACAGAAGCAGCTAAAGCCCTTCCACACACAGGTAGTTCATTCAGTGTCACCTACACCAGGCTCAGCACCAGGGGCTAAAGCCAAGCATTATTTAAGGCACTTTTGTCACAGAGAATAACAGCACAAGGTTGAAAGAGTCACAAGTCCAAAACAGAATCTTACTTCTGTCCCCCTTTGAACAGAGGGCTGCTACAGAGGAGGCACTGCGCAGATGGAGACTCATAGTAGTTTGACCAGGAGGTCTGCTCTATGGTGACTGTCTCCTCACTCACGTTGGACAGGATGAGCCTCGAGCTGTTGAGTTCGTGGATGAGCGCGAAGACCTCGGCCAGCTCCGACTCATTCTCGGGGATCTGCATTACCTTGCGCAGCAGCTGCAGGGTGGACTGGCGCTGGATCTCCTTCTGGGACGGGGTTAGAGGCTCGCTGGCGTTCAGCACATCAGGCTGGCCTGGACTGACCTCCTAGAACGCAAGGCAAACACTCACACATTCAACTAAGTGAGCATGGAGATCACAGAATCACAGACACACCCAGGTTGGCAAAGCCCCTCAGGAGCACCAAGTCCAATCTAGAACCCTACTCTACAAGATTCACCTTAAACCATAGCCCTAAGCACCACATCCAAACCACTCTTAAACACATTCAGGGTTGGTGACTCAACCACCTCCCTGAGCAGCTCATTCCAGTCCCTGACCACTCTCTCCATAAAAACCTTTTCCCTAATGTCCAATCTAAACCCATCCAGCCTCAGCTTGAGGCCATTCCCCCTTGTTCTGTCTCCAGTTACCTGTGAGAAGAGCCCAGCAGCAGCCTCTCCACAACGTCCCTTCAGGTAGTTGTAGACAGCAATGAGGTCTCCCCTCAGCCTCCTCTTCCTCACACAAACCATCCTCAGCTCCCTCAGTCACTCCTAAGATTTATTCTCCAGGCCCTTCACCAGCTTTGTTGCCCTCCTCTGAACCCGCCCAGCACCTCCAAAACTCTCTTGTATTGTGGTGCCCAAAACTGAACACAATGAAATACAACAAATCCCAAAGAACTCATAAAAGAGAGTGGAAACAGAGAAAGCTATGAAGAGAAACTAGAAACATTGTGTACCCCTGAAACCCAGCAGAGCTGACTTCTACTCCACTGCTCAATCATTGACTCCAGACAGTAGCTTCAAACTTAAGTTACTTCACCAAAAATACCTAATTGAATCCCAGTCTTTAGCAACTCTTACAACACTGCTGGACCATCACAGACTTGCCACTGAACTGGATCATCAGTGTGGGGATTGAGGATCAAGAGGGTGAAGACAACCCCCAGTAGGTGTAGAAACACTTCCAATAATCCTGGCAGTAGTTACTGCCTCTCTCCAGAGGTTATCAGGCACATTCTCTTGTATAACTGTGAGGCAACCATGGTAGTCTGCACATCTCTCCAGAAGCCAGAGCATACAAGTGCTAAAAGGAGAACTGGGAGCTGCAAAGTACTGACTACACTAATGAACTACAATTGATCAGCTATGGTCCTTAGACACACAGGTCATCAAGACCAAATGCACAAGCACAGAGGAAGAACCAAACTCCAAGCGGCTCAGAAAAACAGTGAGAACACAAACAGACTGATCTGTTTAATCATTTAAACTCTTCTGCCAACAGTTCAACCTGGTTTTCTGTCTAGTCTGGCAGTGAGATAAATGATCAGTCCAGAGCCCAGAGACAACAACAAACTGCAGGTCAGGAATGTTCAACACATTTAGGGGCAGAAAATAAGAAGCAGATAAATGAGGAAGACACAAAGCCACATGCCTCTCAAAATGTGAGCTGAGCTCAGCACACTTCTGTTCCTTACACAGCTGCTTATGTGCAAGTTTCACACAGGCCATTTCAGTTTGTTTAAAAACACTACATGAAGTTATGTTCTTCAACAGAAAAAAAAACCAAAAGAAAACAAACAACAAATAAAACCAACTGGAAGAGTCATTTTACCACAGGGGACTAAAATGTTGTGTGTCTCTCATGCTGAGTGGACATTTCAGCTAAGAACAGGGTAAGTCCTTTTTTAAAAGCAAAACAAGTATGGGCAAAGCTAATCTTTGAAACTTCAAAGGCAAAATAACCCAAAACAAAACTCAGAGTTCATTATTTACATCCACATATTGGGGGAGGAAATCTTTCTGCAACAGAAAAACACAACAACCAGAAATCAGTCCAGGCTGGAAGCTGCACTTCAAACCCCTAGAAATAAGGAAGCTCTAATCCAAGATGTAATAATTTCATTGACATTAGCCACAAAGTGGTTGCAAAGCAGAGCACAGCTGGGAGTTTCTTGAAGCCTGACGTTCAACAAAGCTTGACACAACAAATGTGACTTCAAGGGTGACTTCCCCAGCAAGCACCGGCAGGCTGCGAGGATTTTTAAGCTGCAGAGACATCCAGTGGTAGAACTGAGCACACTCAGACTCATGCCCAGCCTGACGCACTCCTGTGGCAGGAGCTGGATGGTACAAACATGGCCACAAGAATTTCCTTCAGAAAAGCTCACCGTAATGACAAGAAATGAGCATGTTCCCACGGGCACTTGGAAACGAAGGTATTTCCCTGCCCACCCCACAACAGCCATTTGATAAGACAAACTCTTTTGAGCCTTACCAGAGATTTTGCTGTTTTCTCCGCTCTGTCCTTGGTAAGATTGTATCCACAGCTTGGGCAGACTCGGGGCTTGTGCCTGTTTGTATATACGTAACTACAGGAGGGGTTCTTGCATTTCCCTCTGCCACGTGATGTTGCCAAGCCCAAATCCTGAAAGGACAAAACAAAAAGATGTTTGCTGACCTTGATTTTTAAAATGAGAAGAAGAAAGGTCTGCTTGAATACCATATGCTTTTTTCCCCAGCTTTCTAACACCTTATTTACAGGTCGAACAGCAGCCCCTGTCACTTTGCACAGAATACCTTAACTGGCACTCAAAACATTTTCAGAAACCACAAGCACTCATGAAATTCATTCAGAAAGCACCAATTCTCTGGTCTGATCTTAATTTGGGCATAGGGATTATGCTAAGACATAAAGGAAAATCCTGTTCTTAGCAAGGTCTCAAACAGGACTGCAGCAGAGTACAGTCACTGTGGATTAGGTTAGCAGATGACACAAAGCACAGGTTGTCTGACATTGAATGTGAGATACATTTCTGCAAGTCAGTATACAACACAAGTCACAGGACAGTCTCCCCCGAGATGTGACACTCCCCAGGGCACAGGTCAGAGCCATCTGAAAAACCCTCACCAAAGTTACAGTGCAGCTGTACTTGTAGGAAGGGAATATCTCTGGTTTGACCTCCACGACTTTAACCTGAGGAGCTCTGCTGGTCACAGCACTGTGGAGCTAAAGATTGAAAGCAGAAAAAACACCACCAGTGAGATACCTACTACTGAAGACATGCATTCTGCAAGCAATACTATTAGCATTTTTCTTCACCTTCAAGAAATCAATTCATGCTCATTTCATATCAGAAGACTACCACACACTGTTTCACATCCTAAGGCATTACAATTCAAACAGAAGTACTCCAGCACTTATCCTGTTTCACTGGTGAGAGACTCAGGACTGCATGTCAGATTATCAAAGCACTAACAGATCTCCGAGAATCTCCCAGCTACTTCCAGAAGATGTTTCAAATTGTCCAACACCATCTCTCAGTTCAGCTCCCACACTCAGCCATCCAGCACTTGTGCTGCTTCTGAGCCATAGCACAAAATCTGTCAGTCACAGATCTCATCATCATGAGGCTGCTAAATTTCTATGTTCTGTTTCTCACCACTCAGATCATAGACATAACCAAGGTTAGAAAAAAACAAAAATCCCAAAACCACCCAGGAAATTAATCTGCATTTGAAGACCAAACCAGAGGTACCTTTTGCTCCTCGGTGCTTGGAGGCTGCAGGATGGACTGGCCCAACTGCTTCAGTGTGCTGGGCTTCAAGCCTGATGTTCTCACAGGGGAGTGTTTGTCTTGAGGGAAGAAAAAGATGTAGCAGGTTAGATAGGAGAGAACAGATCCTGTTTCATTCTAACATCTTTGGTAAATGTCACCAGTCATGCAAGACTTCTCCTCTGCTCCCTCTCTGGAAGTGTTCAAGGCCAGGCTGGACGAGGCCTTGAGTGACCTGTACTAGTGGGAGGTGTCCCTGCCTATGGCAAGGGGTTGAAACTAGATGATCTTTGAGGTCCCTTCCAACCTTACCATTCTGTGATTCTAGGAACCTGAAATGACCCAAGCAGGTGTTCCATGCCCCCTTCACTGCACTCTCAGAAGAAAAGAGTGGGTTTTTTTAGCCTAGGTCACTATGTCCCCTCTCAGTCCCACATCTCATTATTTGGCAGAGACCACTTCACTGCCATGAGAAAAGACAGCCACTGCCAAAGCACACCAGAGAACCCTGCTTTTACCAGTGTTTGTGAAGGCCTGTCTGCTGCCAGGCTGCTCAGTGCTGGTTTCTCTCCCCACGCTGGCTGGTGCAGGCAGAATGGCTCGCATGGGTCTTGCTGCAGCTAGCAAGGAGGGCTTGGGTCTTGGTTTGCTCTTTACTTCTTGTCCTTTGTGTGTAGCAGCTGCAGCATCCATCCTGAAAGATAACTACAATTAGAAGGAAATTCCACCAATTCCCCCTTGGCCTCAATTTTCTCCTCTTTCCTGAACTGTGCTTTATTAGCACAATAATCACAGCTACTGCAGCAGAAAGGAGAAGTAGGGCTGAGGATGCATCTGCCCTGTGACTACAGTTTAACTGTCACTTGAAAAATTATCTCTGATGCCCAAAACAACCTCAAAGGAACAATCCTGAACTGGCAGAAAAGAGAGAGTAAACAGAACAGGTCTTACAGGAGGCAGTGCCAAGAGCCTTCAACTTCTTGGATTCATCCCATCAGCACACAGCAGACACCACTCACTCCCACAGCATATGGCAAACTGACTCACCCCACTGTTTTTTTTGCAGAGGCATTTGGACCAGGAACCTCCAAAGCCGGCAGCAACCCCAGCCCTGCACTGTCTCTTTCTGCCTGCTCTGAAGAGGACTCTCCTTGCTGTTGGCTCTCTTGGCCCAGCGTCACTCCAGCAGCACTCCCTTTGTCTTCACCAAGCACGTTGTTTGCAAGAATGTGAGCCTCAGAGATGATCACTTCCTCCCACTCTGTGTCCTGTGCTTGGCCTCCAACAGGCACAGCAGTTAGCAGCTGGCTGACAGCTTCCGAGCTCTCCAAAGCAGACTTGGAAGTACCCTCGCTACCAGCTGCTGGTTCTGAGAATGCTGACTGCTGACCTCTTTTGGCTGGTGGAGTTTTAAGAGAGGTGCCTGAACTTGGCTCAGATTTGCTTTTTGGTTGCTTTTCCTGGAAACAGAGAGACAGTCACATTTCAGAGCTTTAGGCTGTCAGGGATAAGTAAGTTCCCTTCATATATCCCAGGTTTGCCATGGCCTCTTTCGTGCTGGACCAAAACAGCAGCATCTTAACTGTGTAAGCAGCAACTTGTGGGAAATGGAGGTCTTTCTGCTGAAAGGCATCATCTCCTACGCCAGCAAAGTCCCTGCTAACATTTCATCCACCCTCCTGGCCCTTCATGTAGTATTTTTAGAGGCTGTTTACTTTGCAGAATCGTTCTTCTGTAAACTCCCTCAAATATCACCTTTAGCACCAACACCACAAACTCGCCCACCACCCTCTCTAGCAAGGACCAACCTCCTACACTCCCCTTTCAGCTTCAGCTCTCCAACACTGTCTGTTCTTCCACACTGCTGAGGAACCAAAGGGAGCTAGATAGAGAATTTGGATCTTTTGGATCCAGGCACTCAGAAAAGAAGGCATCTGAGTGAGTTGGAAAAGACAGAATTACTTAGGAGGAGTTTTGACCTTAAGAAAAAGACTAAGGCTACAGCAACAACTGATGGAACAATCAATCAGTAATATCCAAACAGACACCAGAAACAGAATCAAGAGCTTCTGGCATGATAAACACATTCATTGCAAGCTCTCCACATAGTTCATAGTCAGAAGGACAATCTAGGTGTTTAAAATCAGACATCTTATGACCTAGTCCCCTTCCTCTCTAAGGAACAGGAAGATGTGTACATATTTAGTTTCAGTGCTGTTGGTGTTGGAACAGGCTGCTCAGAGGGATTGTGGAGTCTCCTTCTCTGGAGATATTTAAGACCTGTCTGGATGCACTCCTGTGTGACCTACTCTAGGTGATCCCGCTCTGGCAGGCAGGGTTGGACTGGATGATCTTTCAAGGTCCCTTCCAGCCTCTAACATTCCAGTTTAAAAAAAATCCAAAAGCCCAGTCTGCTGGTGCCTGTTTTTCCCAAGGCATGACACCACAAAACCAAGTGGAACTGTTTATGCAAATGTGTTCCCAGAAAAGCAGAATAAAACTAAAAGAGAAAGAAAAGTCCCTGTAAAAGCTTTCAGTCCTGCTCAATGCAGGGTTTAACAGGAGCACACGTGTGCCATTTCCAGGCAGAACACATGTTTTTGCAGTTAGCCATCCACCCACTTCAGCAACTTTCCAGAACAAAAGCTAAGATGCCATCATCACTATTTGTGTACCAACCACACAGTCATCAGCTCAGACACGACAGAGTCTGTAAGCTGACTAAAAAAGTTCTTGTCCCAAAGTTGTTGCCCCTAAATGTTTTACAGGTCTAGACACAAACCAAATCCAAATCCATAAAGGAACAAGTTCTTTCCCACGAGGGTAGTGGAACACTGGAACAGGTTGCCCAGGGAGGTAGTTGAGGCCCCATTCCTGGAGATATTCAAGGTGAGGCTCCGCAGGGCTCTGGGCAATCTGATCTAGTTGAGGATGTCCCTGTTGAATGCAGAGGGGACCATCTCCCTGGAGGTGTTTAAGAGGAGGCTGGATGAGGCATTTAGTGCCATGGTTTAGTTAATTAGAAGGGTTAGGTGATAGGTTGGACTTGGTGATCTCAGAGGTCTTTTCCAACCTGGTTAATTCTGTGACCTTTGGAGGTCCCTTCCAACCCAGATCATTCTATGATTTCATGATTCATAGAAAGCCACTGAATGTCAATGCAAATTTTCACACTGGGAACATCCTTTACCAAGCCCTGAGGAGCTTTGTTTCAGACAGAAATTTTGTGAGCTTTTCAGAGCTCATCAATTACCTTGACACTTGCCAAGCTTTAAGAAGTGAGTTCTCTGCTGTACACAGCTAGTTGAGACGCCAGCAACTCTAGCAGAAGAGGTTATCATGTGGAAAAAGACTTTTCCACTCAAACAAACCTCACAACACCTGGGAATTTGCTTCCAGCAAACATTCAGAACACCATGAGTGACCAGACACATGGCCCTGAGGCAACAATACCCAACACCACTTCTGCTAGATCAGCTTTAGAAGTTGGCTTCCAAAGCTCCATACACCTGCTATGGTTGAGAACTGTTCGTTTCTGTGGAAAAATCAATTTTGAAAGACCACAGAAAACTTGAATTTGTAGAATAACTTCAAACACCAATGTTACCACAAAACAAATGGCTCAACTGAATTTCTGAGCTTAGCTAAGGCTGTAACAGGAAGAACAGGCAATGCCTTCCAGTCACAGGAACGAGTGTGCAGGCCAGGAGAAGTTTCCTCTCAGTAAGAATGTCACCAAATGCAGCTCCAGCTATTCTGTCACCAACACAAGTGCCATCTTCACCCTAAGGTGACCTGTCTCACCTTAGAATTAACCAGGTTGGAAGAGACCTCAAAGACCCAGTCCAAACTAGCACTCAGCCCTAGCCAATCACCCAGACCATGGCACTAAGTGCCCCATCCAGGCTTTGCTTCAACACCTCCAGGGATGGTGACTCCACCACCTCCTCGGGCAGCCCATGCCAATGCCAATCACTCTCTCTGTCAAGAACTTCCTCCTAACATCCAGCCTAGACCTCCCCTGGCACAACTTGAAACTGTGTCTCCTTGTTCTGTTGCTGGTTGCCTGGGAGAAGAGCCCAACCCCACCTAGCTACAACCTCCTTTCAGGTAGTTGTAGACAGCAATGAGGTCACTCCTCAGCCACTTCTGCAGGCTGCACACCCCCAGCTCCCTCAGCCTCTCCTCACAGGGCTGTGCTCCAGGCCCCTCAGCCTTGGTGCCCTTCTCTGGACACCTTCCAGCACCTCAACATCTCTCTTGAATTGAGGGGCCCAAAACTGGACACAGCACTCAAGGTGTGGCCTGACCAGTGCTGAGCACAGGGGCAGAATAACCTCCCTTGTCCTGCTGGCCACACTGTTCCTGATCCAGGCCAGGATGCCATTGGCTCTCCTGCCCACCTGGGCACACTGCTGGCTCATGTTCAGCTACTCTCTACCAGCACCCCTGGGTCCTTTTCTGCCTGGATGCTCTCCAGTCACTCTGTCCCCAGCCTGCAGCACTGCTTGGGGTTGTTGTGGCCAAAGTGTAGAACCCTGTGCTTAGCCTTGTTGAATCCCATCTCATTGGCCTCTGCTCACCCACCCAGCCTGTCAAGGTCCCTCTGCAGGGCACTTCTATGCTCCAACAGATTGACACCTGCTCCTAACTTGGTGTCATCTGCAAAGTGTCCTCTACAATGGGGAGTGGAACACAAGTACAGGATCAGTTCTGGCATCTCTGACCACCTGTGCTTGACCTACAGGTCTAGAAACACCACAGGCATCCACAAACCCAGCATTTTCTGTCTGAAAGTCAGGAAGGAAAGACAAATTTACCTTTGGGATCCATTTCCCTCCTAGGAAGTTCCCACATGCTGGGCATTTTGGTGGCTTATGCCTGGTGACATAAGTGAAGGAACACCCAGGATTGGTGCAGTTGCCATGTCCCCTGCGAGTGTAGGTGGTTGTCTGGAACAAGAAGAGTCAAGAATTTCTCTACAGAGCTGGAAACCCACAAAGCTGTGGTCATTGCTCCCTTTTGCCTCCTAAGCACTTTATAAACATTATTCAGCAAACCACCAGCCCTGCACTATCATCCCTTTTACTTTCAACCACCAGAGTCTGATCAGAGAGAGTCAGCACCGTAGCTGCTCTGAGCCTACATGCTCCAGGGGCGTTCTGTGTCACTGGAATTTAGCGCAGAGATGGACAGAGATGAACAAGGTAGACAGCCTACTGGAGACTCCAGCCCTGCATTTACAGTGATGTAACAGCTCTCTTATGAAAAGTCACAATAGGATATAAAACGTCACAAGATACAAAAATGATTCAGTGGCCCCCACTGAGGCAAGAGGCGAGTCAACAGGATGACAAGAGTTGAAGTGAAGCACTCATGATGAGGCAGTTTTCATCAGTAATCTGTTGTGGGATGCAGTGGTCAAGTACTCACTGGTGCTGTACTGTAACTTGCTACAAATGCCTATTTGTCATCTAGAAGATTCTGAATTTCTTACCAATTTAATTGATGCTGGGTTCTCTACAACGGAATGAGCTGGTAAAGGTAACATAATAAATTGTGCAGCAGGTGTGGAGGCACTACTCTCTTCAGTATCCTAAAACGGAATCGAAAGGTAAATACATGCAGAAAACAGAGACATGGTGACTTGTGTCCCTCCCTCTCCTGAACGCTACCATTGACCTCGTGTCTGAAGGACTGACAGAACCAGAAAGTAGGGAAAGAGAAGGATCACTTCAAAAGCAAAGACCCTACCAAGTCTGCTGTGGAAACTGACTAACACTTCACACTTTTAAACTGGAAACAACAAATTAGCAGCTTCGAGTCTTCACAGAGTGAGCTTTTCTATGACCAACTCCTAACACCTCACCTTAAAAAGACTGCCTTCTACCTCTCTGCCACCAAGAAAACAACTATCAGGAACAGAGGTGACTTTTTTTTTTTCTTCCCAAAAATCTTGCAGTCCAACTGCAGAACCCACCCCAAGTGCTGTTGTAAGAAACAATTAAAAAAAGTCAAGCAGTCATCTTAAGCCACAAGTGATAGCAGCATGTGGCAGAGTCCGCCCACAAGCCAGACACCTTAACCACTGAGTTACAACAGCTGCTGTTCCCCTTACCACTGAGGGAAGGCCCACGCAGCAACACAGGACCACCACTGAGCTGAAGGAGAATGTTCAACAGCACCCAAACATTTCACAGAATCATAGAACCAGTCAGGGTTGGAAGGGACCACAAGGATCATCTCATTCCAATCCCTCTGCATGGGCAGGGACACCCTACCCTAGATCAGGCTGCCCAGAGCCTCATCCAGCCTGGCCTTAAACACCTCCAGGGATGGGGCCTCAACCACCTCCCTGGGCAACCCATTCCAGGCTCTCACCACTCTCATGCTGAAGAACTTCCTCCTCATGTCCAGTCTGAATCTACCCATCTCCAGCTTTGTTCCATTCCCCCTAGTCCTGTCACTACCTGATATCCTAAAAAGTCCCTCCCCAGGTGAGACTCTGGCAGGAGTCTGTGTGTCACTACAAAAACTTACCCTCCCAGTCACCACAGTCACCACAGACACACCATCTGAAACCTGAGGACGGGCCACAGCAATGTTCCCATTGGAGATGTCTGTGGAGCTGCTAACCAGAGTCTCTTCAATAACCACTTGAGCTGCCTGATACGGTTGCCCTTCTATTTCCAAAGAAGCCTCATCCAAGAGGATGTCTCCAGCTACTTTCTCTGTCACAGGCCCAACATAGTGAGACAGAACCTCTGATGCAACCACTTCTTCCACAGCATCTGGCTGGCCAAAGGAAGCTGTCTCTTCTGCCAGCCCTTCGATGGCGATGCACTGCTCTGGAATGCCAGCGTGGCTCGAGTCCACAGAAAGGATGTTGTGCACAGCATCACGAGAGACGCTGGTGACATTGGTGGAAGCTGTTAACCCTTCAGATGCTGCCTGACCCTGTGTCACACACAGTTCCAGTGACTGCCTGCTCCTGTCCTCCTGAAAAGTGGTTTTGGGAATAATTATATAATCGGAGCGAGGAAGAATCTTGCGGAAGCCTGGAATGTCTGGAACTACTGCAGCTCGACTGGACAGCTTGGAGCTCTGGTGACCAAAACAGAGGATGGAATAAATGAATAGGAGAAAAGAAGAGATTCACTTCTTAATCCTTCTTATTTTAGTGCCCAAAGTTCAACTGGTTTCTTGAAGTAGCCTGCTGGGAATTTCTCCACATGACAGAGCCTGCAGAATCCTCTCAGCCCTGGTTTTATCATCCACTTCAATCATCAATCACCCTGATGACATGATACAAAAATAACCACCATCCCCATAAGCAGGTACTAGACACATCTATCTAGGATGTCAAAACATTATCCCTTGACTGAACAGAAGGCAAAAGCGAGAGGCAGCAGCCTTACACACTGCCTCCTGACAAGCTGTCCTTGTCCTTACAAGCTGTCCTAAGCAGAAACACAAACTGGAATCTGTAGTTAACTGGTTCTCCCACACACAGTGCTGTGTTACCTAAGTGCCTCTCTGCCCCCATGGCAAAGAACTGCCAGAAAGATGACTTACCGGGTCCAATCCCTCTTTCTCTAGCTTGGCTTTCTCCAGATAATAGCTCTTTTCAGCCACGCTGAGCAACCTCCAGCTCTCACTGATCTTTTTGTTGATCTCAGACTGAGGGAGGTGGGGGAGCTCTTGCTGTACTTTCAAGTAAATATCATAATAGTAGAGGAGGTAAGCAGATCTGAAACACAACCAGAGACTGAAACATCAACATCGTTCCACCTAAATTCCTTTGGAAAAAGAAATCTATGAGGTTTGTCCCAAGTCAGATGACAAGCAGGTTACATTCCATTTTACTTGTAAATGTACTTTTTTAAAGCAAACAAAAAATAAGCTTTTGAGGAAAAACTCTGAAGTAAGGAAGAGCCTAAGGCAAAGTATTCTGGCATGCACAAGTTTTAAGCAGGGCAGCGGCAGCACCAGCAAAGACAAGCAAGTCAGAGTGGGTCCAGAGCGTCAAGCTCACATTTTGCATTTGATATTTTACATGATGAAGTGATGAAGCAAAGTTCACTCTGAATTGAGCCCTACACAGGAGCTAAGTGAAACCAGAAAGCACTTACCTGGGCTTTTTAGCTTTTTCTCCATGATCACCGGTACTTTTGTATTTCTTTTTCTTCTTAGATGGCACTGGTGATGCATAGGTGTAAGTGCCCTCTATTTCCTCCATTACCACAGTTACTTCAGTACCATCATATGGAGCCTCCATTGCTAAAAATACAGATCTTATTATGTTAGGCACTTGCCAAATTATACATTTCTCCCAACAAACACTGCCCATAATCACCTCTGTAAACCGACAATGCCACCAACATATAAATTCAACTTTAGTTAATCAAGATAACTACATGTTAGGTATTTATCTATTTTGAGAAGAAAACACCTTTATTCCTGTAACCTCAGGAGCACCACTTCAGTGCAAGTATGCTGCATCCGTACTTCAAAGCTGCAATTCCCCAGGCAACTCTCAGTTTAACTAAGTTTGGTAATCTGGAACAAGCTTTACGCCCTGCAAGCTGGTGTCCAGCTACAAGACACCAAGGCCACACTCACAAAAGCAAGGCCAGAGGCCGCATAAGCCTGGAAGCCTCATAATCCTCTTACCCACCAGAAGCTCTCCAGACTCCTCGCTTAACACTGATGATGGCTCCGGGGTGCTGAGAAGCAGCGAAGACACGAGAAGCCTCGGCAGATAAAGGGCACTGCTCCTTGGGCTTAAGTGCAGCCCACGCACCTTGGCGCAACGCAGTCACAAATCCCGGGCGAGCCGAAGCCCGTTAAACCGAAGTCCCGCCCCCTCCACAGCCCCCGAGGCGAAGCGGAGCGGCGGGGTCCCGTCAGCCCCGGTGAACCTTGTCCCCGGCCCACTCCCAGGTGCCCCCCGAGGAAACTCGCTGCCGCCTAGGCCACTCACTGGGCAGCACCGGGGTCGCGCGGTCGGGCGAGCAACGAGCTGCGGTCACGTCCCAGCCGGAGCACAGCGGCGCGGAGGAAGCAGCGCCGGAGCTACGGGCCAGACGCATAGGTAAGAGCGGGCGGGCGGGCCAGGCGGGGCGGGCCGCACCGGCATGCTGGGCCGGCTGCCAGGCCAGGTACGATCCGCGGGCCGGGGTGGGACAGCACCAGACCCGCCACCTCGGCCGCCACTCGCCGCCGCCGGAAGTGCCCGTGGCAACAGCATCCGGGTCGCGGCGTGACGGCCGGAGGGGGCGGGGCCACCTTGACGGTGGGGCGGGGCTCGGGCGCTGAGAGTCAGCTTTTGCCGGGCGAGACGGT